>PVLC010010745.1:0-49326 GCA_004027655.1 Graphiurus murinus
TACCCAGTAGAGGTATTGCTGGATCATATGGTAGGATCATTCCCATTCGTCTGAGGATCCTCCATACTTTTGCTACATCCAGAGTAATTTAATTCCATGATCAGCAAAGCCTGTAGCATATATTTTTTGTTAAATGAATAATATATCTGCCCAGGATTCTTACTGTTCCTTGTATTTTTTCCTGATATTTCTATTATTTTAGCATATGATTTATATTTGACTTTTTTTTTTCTAACAATGTAGGAAGATCACTTGGAGAAAAATTGATGTGTAAACAAGAAAACATTAAGAGAGAAAGAGACTGATTTTTTATATAGTTTTAGGCATTACCTTCATGTCCTGGCCATTAAATAGTTGATGTGTTTTTGGACAATTAAACAGACTAATCAAGCATAAAATGTGTGCCCCATTAGTGATCTAAGTTTCTTTTACAACAGTGTGACATTCCAACTCAAGTTTGAATTTCACATCCAAATAGGAACAGAAATTTCATCTGTCATTGCACATTTGAGCTTTGCTGAGGGGAAAGACCTAGATGCCACATGGAGACAAATGTGACCTGGGGACAAGTAAACAGCCACTCCATGATTGATGAACAGGAGCAGTTCACACAGTTTCTGTTAAGAGAGAGCTGCATCTCCTCAGACCCATAGGAACTCTCGAGTGTGGGCTGACTGGGAAATAGTTTGTCTTATTTCTTCCCTTTCCTAACATGACAGGAAAAAATGCTCTGTGAATCGTAACAAATCATTTGACACATGGCAACAGTAGATCAGAATGATTTTATGAACCCTCCAAGGAAATGAATGTTGTGAAGAGAACAGAGATTTTAGTTGCAAAGTTTTTGTGGACATTCGTGAGTTGATTCAGACAGGCTCTGGAACCAGGATGCCTGAGTTTAGTATCAGAGTTGATTGGTTAGTATTGTGCTAACTTGGGTTAGTTACTTAAGTTTCCTGAATCTTTTCTTTTTTTTTTTTTCAACGGCCACATGAGTACAATGTTAAGGCCTTATCATGTGTTTTGTGTGAAGGCCTGAATTAGTGACTGTATACTGGCTCTCAAAGTGTGATCCAGGGACTTCTGGATGTTCCTAAGACATTTTTAGGAGACCTGCAAAGGAAAAGTCATTAATACAAGTTACCCTCTGTGTGCAATATAGACCAATGAGTTTTCATGTAACAAAGAGTGGCAGGTTCATTTATATGGTCTCAGATTCTACATTGAACTAACCATTGGAATAGTAGACACTTACATTTGTTGAGTTTTAGTGTAGTACCACAAAAGATTATCCACAATTGTCTATAAAGGCAATCAAAATATTTCTTTGTTTCTAAATTAAATATCTCTGCCACTCTCTTCATTAGTATTTTCTCTTTTAAAATTGAAATTTTCCACTAAAATTTGTCACTAACCATGTAATTGTGTTATTTTTTATTAAATCAATAAATACTAGCTTAAAATTTCTCAGCTTAAATTTTAGTAATCCTTAGTAGGTGTAAACCAAACACATAAATGATTTTAGGGTTCTCAGTAATTAAGAATTCAAATGGGTTGTGAGACTAAAACATTTGAGAAATGCTGACAAGGCAGAATTGTTGCTCATGACAATTAGATGTGCACTGACTTCAACCAAACACAGTAAAGACTCATCTAAACCCAGGTGACTCATTTTTTGAATTAGAGCCATATTGATATTTGATTATAAAATTGCATCTTGTAGATTTTTTAAAATAATTACTGTCATTCTATTGATTTTCATCAGACCTGTATAATGAAGTTCTCAAAAGTATTTTACTTTCAGACTCTTCTATGTATTGACCAACAACAGATGCCTGGAATTTTTCCAGGTGTTAACAGATACGACAAAATTAATGCTATGCTGTGTTTCTTCTGTTATGAGGTGGAAACAAAAGTGTTGCCACTCCTAGCTAATGCAGGGTTTTCTATTAATGACTGTGACTTTTGCTATTCTCAAAAGCTGTGCTTTCTGTTTTTAGAGAAAAAAAATTCAATGAAGCAACATACAATAATCATTATATCATGAAAAGATTAAATAATAATTTCATAAGCATTTTACATATTGAAGTCAACTGACAACCTGTAGACTTTTTTCCACATCCAAAATATTTTGCCTGAATATTCTACTGTATGGCAGGTACCACTAACTACTGATATTTAAATGTTCTTCTCATCAAGTAAGATAAAATTAAATCAAAAAGCATAGATGAGAAAATTGCATAGATTCTTCTTAATTAAAATATAGTTAGAATGTGAGGATCAAGCTTGTAATTTTTGCTTAAGCATGCATAGATTTAAAATTACCTTGTTCACTTTTCTGACAGTTTTTAATTTATAAAAATTTTTAATGGGAAAGCTTGAAACAGGTCTTTTTATTCATTGAAAATGAATATGTACTCTTTAAAAATATTCCTAAAATGATTAGTGATTAATGTCACCTAAACTTATAACTATAAATTTCATTTAAAAATAAATACAACTGATAGTGGATGGTCTTTTAATTGTTATATGTTAAGAGTCACAGATAAACAACAAAAATATTGGACAGCTTAAAGTTTAGGATCCTCTGTTAATATTGCTATGAGAGAATTGTGTAGTTGGAAAGGGCTATGAAATGTACTTGTAATCCAGAAATTAAAAAAATAATTATATACATTATCAATTATGCTGATTTGAAAATTTTTTAAAAAGTATAATGTTTTACTCGGTACACTATATTATAATATTATTGTCAGTATTAAAAACTGTCAAATTGCTTCTTAGTTATGGAGTTTTGACCTGTTCTGCTTTTATCCATGTGAATAAAGACTGTATTGGTCTCATAAGGCTTCATGATCCCCAAAACACTTCAAATATTTTTATATAAGTATTTATTAAGTAACTACCTTAGATAATTGCAAGTTCCTTAGACTATAATATTATCATTTTAAAATTTAATAAATTTTTATAACATCTTTTTGATAAATATGATTTATATAATTTATGATTAATATTTTCATCACACAGTAGAGAAAGGAAGCTGCCCTGAAATGGAGGATACCATGAAAAACATTTAGGTAAAACCTGGCTACTCATACTCTTTACTTTTAACTATATACTATTTTTTTTTATTTTGATAATATTAAATTTTTTTTTTTTTTTTTTTTTTTTTTGTGGTACTGGGGATTGAACTTAGGAGCATTCCCCCTCCGAGCTATACCCCCCACCCTATTTTTTTTTTTTTTATTCTTTATTTTGAAACAGGGTCTCACTAAGTTGCGGAGTGCCTCACTAGGTAGCTGAGGCTGGCCACGAACCCGGATCCTCCGGTCTCAGCCTCCCGAATGCTGGGATTACAAGCGTGCGCCACCACGCCCGGCAATATTAAATATTTTTTAAAAGTAATACAAATTATGTTACTGGTCAGGAATTTCCTTGACTCATGGCATAATATAAACTGCATGGACTACTTAAAACTTGAGAAAATGCACTCACATTCTATCAAAAGACTGAGATGTGTTGGGATGATTTCTCTACTCCTCTAGAGAAGAGAAATTTCACATCAATATCAGAAATGAAAGCACTCTTCCTTGGCCTATATATTTTTTCCTGGTAAGTAATAAATCCACAACTGAAAAGATCTTCAAATACACGGTATAAAATATCCTACAATTTTATTTCATTATAATAAGGCATCATTATTTTTACCAAGAAATATCAAGTAGAAAACAATCTGGAATAAAGTCTGAAGATTACTTTGCTATTTACTAGAGAAGCAATATTTTCACACTTAGTAATTATAAATCGGGAGGATAACTGTCTCTATGCTAGGTTCACTACTGCTTATTAGTCATAAGAACTTGAACAAAAGAGTAAGCTTCTTTAAGCATCAATTTTCTTGTATCTTGAGTGAGGATTAAAATAGCACATATGTGAAAGTGTTATTCTGAGAATTCAATATGCTATTCTTGGTGAAGGTCTTGGTTAGTGTCTTCCACATTAAAAAAATTCTCAATACAGGTTAGCCATCTTGACTGATGATAAAGATGGTGACATCAATGATGAGGAAAGATTTGAAAAATAGCTTTCAAAGCAAAAGAGTACCAAAGTTCTTGTCCCTATACTATTCTGAATTTTAATAGTCATCAGCTTATTTTTGTCTTATTTTTTTTTCTTCTTTCTACCAGTAATCTCCATTGCCTGTAATAAGATGGACCTATGTTCATTGTGCTGATAATACTTTATTTTGTGAAACTTTTCCAAGAATATTGGTAGATGTTATGTTTTTGGCAACATTATATTAACTGCTATTAACAAAAAACGCACACTTCAAATTCTAACTCTACCTAGAATGAAACTTATTGCCTCTGTTTCATTTTAAAAGTTGTTTTAGTTGATTTTGTTAATGCATTGAATTTATTTGAACTTGCCTATGAAATTTTCTTATTCAAAGACATTCTCAGATTTTTTTCTTATATTAAAAATAAAAAATACAGAACTGGGTTTGGTGGCTCATGCCTGTAATCCCAGTATGTGGGAGTCTGAGACAGGAGGATCACAAGTTTGAGGACAACCTCAGCAACTTAACAAGACCCTGTTTCCAAATTAAAAGATCAAAGGGCCAGGATTGTATCCTGGAGGTAGAGCACCCCTGAGTTTAATCCCCAATACAAAAACAACAAAAATAACAACACAAAAAATTATAGGTTGTAAAAGATATCAATGTAACATGAAGCAAAAGTCTTGCTTTCTACTTATTTTGATTAACTTCCTGATTTAGAATTTATACCTTCATATTACTATTCATTTATGTGTGATTTGCATCATTCAATGTACATTGTTCTAAGTGTTCAAAAGAAAGGTAATTGAGAGGAACAAATAAAAAAAAAATCACTTATAAGCTAGGCCAGTCAGACAGATGATATGAATAAAAAGATTGTGAGCTTTTGTTATTAATGGACATGGTCAGGTATCATGAAGTGTAAGGAAATGGTACTGTATAAAGTCCATGACCATAAGATAATTCTCTACTAGTTTGACAAAAAATACCATATAATGCAGTTAATGATGTTTTTAACTTATCCTTATGAAAAATTAATTACTGGGAGGATTCCCTAAGCTTTTTAATTCTTTTTAATATTTTTCTTTTTCCTTTTAATGATATTCATTTAGCCTTACATCAATTTTTTTTTTTTTTTTTTTTTGCGGTACTGGGGATTGAACCCAGGGGTGTTCTACCTCTGAGCTACACCTCCAGCCCTATTTTTTATTCTTTATTTTGAAACCGAGTCTCACTAAGTTGCAGAGCGCCTCACTAGGTAGCTGAGGCTGGCCGCGAACCCAGATCCTCTGGTCTCAGCCTCCCGAATGCTGGGATTACAAGCGTGCGCCACCACGCCCGGCTAGCCTTACATCAATTTGAAAATCAAAAGGTTGAGATTTTAGGGCTGGGACTATAGCTCAGTGATAGAATGCTTACCTGGCATGCAGAAGGCCTAGACTTTTGGTCTTTGGATAGCTGGAATACTTGACATGATGAAGCCATTCTTAGGAGTACCTGTCATATTATTGTGATGCAGTTTGATTTTTGTTTGGAATATTTACAATGAAATATCTCATGAATATGTAGCAAGCCAAATGATTTTGATAAACTGCTTCATATTCTATGGTTATTATTCTGTCTTAAAAGATTTTCTTTGTGTGGTACAAAATTTATACAATATAAGGAATATTTGAAAACAAAAAGAAGATTGAATGTCAGGAGAATTTAAAGCAGAAAGAGAAGCTATCTATTCCTTTAAAAGTACGCTATCACAGAAATTCAACACAACAGGGCTTTATAGAGGCAGACCTTTTGTTCAAGACAAGAAAATAGTTTGTTTTTCTCTGTTTTATGGTTTCTCACTTTTTGGTTTCTTTTATGACCTCTTTATTGAATTTTTTTTTTTTTTTTTTTTTACATTTTGGAACTCCTCAAATTGATCCCGGACTGACATACTATTGATGAAAAAGTCTTTTCTATCACATTGCTCCTTTGAGATGCTTTAAAAAATACACTTGGCTATTTACAGTGTCTCTCTCTTTGATGTAATTAGGTATATTTGAAGCTACACAACTGTATCAGATAAAGAGGTCTACTTATTTGAAGACCATTATACAATATCTCTTCATGTTGATACAGCACATAGAAGAGAAAGAAAAGCCATAGTTTTGGCATTAGACAATTTGGCCTAGGAATCTTTCATAAAGTGAAAAAGTGAAGTAAACAGATTATCAATTTGATGCAAAATGTTTTTTGACTAAATTGTTTTCTAAGGTACAATTAAGATTTATTTATGCCTGTTATTATTAAATATCTGATTGAATTGGAGTATCAGAAATGTTTATCTTACTCAGAATTTTCTCTAGCATAGAAGATAAATGCTTGTACTTAAAAACATGATACAAAAACTTTAGTAGAACCAATTAGAAAAACATTCTTTTTTAGGTGAAAAAAATTCTTAGAATTATTCTTTAAGAAAATGTTTTCACTAGCCGGGTGTGGTGGCGCACACTTGTAATCCCAGTAATTGAGACCGGAGGATCCGGGTTCTCGGCCAGCCTCAGCTGCTTAGTTAGGCCCTTCGCAACTTACTGAGACCCTGTTTCAAAATAAAGAATAAAAAATTAGGACTGGGGGGTGTAACTTGGAGATAGAATGCCGCTGGGTTCCATCCCCAGTAACACACACACACACACACACACACACACACACACACACACACACACACAATGTTTTCAGTCAAGGATATTTTGGCATAAAAGAGGAACTCATGATTAAGAAAAAATATAATGTAAGTCAAAGTCTATGACATCAGATTGAAAAGAAGTTATTAATGAAAATCCTTTTAAATGCCTAACATGTCAGTATATATTAAATAAGTGAAAAGGTTTAACAAAAAATTTTAAATAGGTATAAACGAACTCATTAATTATATTAGCACTCAATTATATTATGCATTAAATAGTTATCATTTAATGTGCAATCATGTTGCAAGTTTTTGAAGAACATAGTATATTTTTCTTTAAGAAATGAGAAATGGAAAGGCGGGCCTGGTAGCACATGCTCATAATCCCAGTACTTGGGAAGCAGAGACAAGGAGATCCCAGGTTCAAGGACAGCCTCAGCAAATAGTGACACTCTCATCAACCTAGCAAGACCCTCTTTCCAAATAAGAAATAAAATCTGCCTGGGGATGTATCTCGAAGGTAGAATGCCTCTGGGTTCAATCCCCTGTACTACCAAAAAAAAAAAAAAAAAAAAAAAAAAGGAGAAATAGAACTGTAGATCAGAAGATGAGATTCTTGATAAATTTGGAATGAAATTATAAGATATCTTGCTTACTATTGTGGTTCTGATATATAAATAACTGCTTTTGTTAAATTGTCTTTAAATTAATTGTTCTTTGGTATTCTGACTCGTGGTATTTCTTTCTGTTTATGTGTCCCCAAAAGAAAGAGACAGTTGATACAGTTGAAAGAACATATTCTGTTATTTGGAATATTTCATAGTAGTTAAACCCTTTGGTGGTATATAAATCATTTTAGGGCAATTAAGACATTAAAATGTTAAATGATTTTCTCGATACTTGCTACAAGGAGTAATTTTTATATATTGTGAACAGAATCCATTGTTTTCAATCATTTGTGTTGCTTTTTATTTATAATATGCCAATTATTGTAAATTATAGAGTATATTGTGATTTTTTTTTTTTTTTTTTTTTTTTTTTTTGCGGTACTGGGGATTGAACTCAGGGGCATTCTACCTCTGAGCTATACCACCAGCCCTATTTATTTTTTTACTTTATTTTGAAACCGGGTCTCACTAAGTTGCGGAGTGCCTCACTAAGTAGCTGAGGCTGGCCGCGAACCCGGATCCTCCGGTCTCAGCCTCCCGAATGCTGGGATTACAAGCGTGCGCCACCACACCTGGCTTATGTTGTGTGATTTGTGATGCTATAGTTTCATTCTAGACTCCCATACCTTCAAGGTTGGGCACTGGGTGCTCTGTCCCCCACTCAGAGCACCTGGGAGACTGAAGCCCTTTTTTCTCTCTCAGTTTTGGAAGGTCTGACCTCTGATGGCCCTCAGCCAATGGCAGCTGCTTGTCCAATGCCTTGCCCTTCCCTGGAGGCAACATGAATGCAAGGAATACTTAAGGAGGAGGTGCAATACAGCATGGAAGAGGCATCTACTTATTCTATCATTACCTGAAGAGTTCTATCTTATCAAGGAAGGGTGATTGTGGAGCAATCAAGGAAGGCTTTCTCAGAGGAGATAGATAAATTTTCCTTGAAAATGTCCTTAGGAATTATTCCAGGGCTATAATGGACTGAATGCGTATGCACCCCTTCTAATGCGTATGTTAACATCCTAACCCCAGTGTGATATGTTAGGAGGTAAGGCCTCTGGGAGGTGAGAGGTTCTGAGATTCTTAACTCTCCTCTCTGGGATCAGTGCCCTTATAAACTCTAGAGAGCCAAGTAGTCCCTCATGTCAGCATGAGGACAAGTGGGAAAGTCCCACCCATGAACCAGAAAGTGGATCTTCACCAGACACTGAAGCTGCTGGTGCCTTGATCTTGGACTTCCAGCCTCCAGAATGATGAGAAATAGATTTCTCTTGTTTAAAAACTGCAGAGTAAATTTATGGCATTTTGTTATAGCAGCCTGAGCAGACTAAGGCAGGTAGAGAAGGGATGAGTAGGGCTCTTCAGGTAGACAAAACAGCACAGGCTATTTTGAGACAAAATCATCCAACCAGCCAATCAAGCAAACAAACAAATAAGTGTGTGGGTCATATACATGTGCTACAGAACTTCAGTATGACCAATCTACGAATGCAAGCAGAGAACGACAAAAGATGAGGACAGAAGAATAAACAATGGCCAGAAAATTAAGCTCACATGCCAGTTTAGGAAACATCTACTTAGTCTATAAGCAGAAGAATGAAATGATCAAATGTGAATTTTTAATGAGTATTCATCTACAATTTCAATGAAAGGGAAGTTTAATGGAAAATAGCTTTTGTTTTATTTTAGTGAGGTTTTATTTCAAAACTATGTGGTTTGGAGCAAGAAAAAATAGGTTCATAGAAAGACAAACAACTGAAAAAGAACAGATGAATTTCTTCTGTATTATTTGGTGGTGTACTGACTTAGATATATGACTCTTATGTATATACGCAAGGTACCCTCCACTCTGCCAGCTAAAAAGGACTGGTCCTTCAAGGGGTATCTCTCCTTGAATTTGTGTGTGTGTAAATATTTTTCCAAGAAACTGTTTATCATATTATATTTGTCTTTTGGAATAAGCAGTCCAGAATATTGTTTAAAAGCTGAAATATTATACCCAAAGTTTCTTGTTTCGAATTCCAAATCTATCACATATTTGCTCTGAAAACTTTCTATCAAAATTATACCTTTTTTCTTTCACTTATGGGGATAATAATAACATATTAGGTCAGCATATTTCCAGTCCATGTGACGTACACAAAAATTACATTTCAATTAAAGAAAGATGTACTGGGATAGAAACTTTGAGTTTTATCAGTTCAGACAAAATGTAAAGCCCAATGACTTAATCATGATGGATCCAGGAGCCCAGACAAAGTCATTAAGACCCTGGCTCTACTATTCTCTGTGAAGGCCTCATTCCCTAGCAACATTTCCTCATGTTGAACAAAAGATGGAGCCAGTAACTCTAGGCTTACATTCTAGAGTTATCAATTACAAGGAAAGGCAAAGTGCCTCTTGTCTAGTGGTTTAGTATAAGATCAGGAGTAAGTCTTAGAAGTGCTCTTTGTAGCATTGCCAGATCAAAATCAGCACACTTGATAATATTGGAATTTCTGAATCTATACTTGGTGGTATTGGAATTTCTGAATCATATTTTTTAAGTGTGACCTAAGCATTGCATGTTATGCTAAACATGACTTGTTGTATCTGAAATTCAAATCCAACTAGGAAACTTCTGTTTTTATTTGTTAGATCTGACAATCCTTCTGGGGACCTTGTCTATTCCAGTACCCTTCATTGTCGTCAGGGTGATGGCATGTTGATTAGATTTGGTTATATGTCTTGTTATTTAAATCTTCCTGTTTCAAAGGGGATTGAATAATGGACTTCTAGAAGGAGCCTTGTAATAAAAATTATGATAATATTATCAAAAGAGAGATTCTATATAGACAGAAAACAAAAACAATTGAAAGTATTTTGTACAGTTTGTCTAATAGACTTTCTATAAAGATTGCTGAAGTTTTAAAGCTCTTAGCACAGTACCCCAGCACATGGAAAACCTCAGTACTTTAATCTATTAGGTGTACCACTACCATTTTACTAATTCTAATACAATAGCTACTTACCCTACTCATCATATAAACATGTATTGGAAACTTATATATTATTTCAAAATGCTTCCATTTTGAAATTGTAATAGGAAGCTGGTTGTGGTGGCACATGCCTGTAGTATAATCTCAGTACTTGGGAGGCTAGGCAGGAGGATCAAAGGTTTGTAGCCAGCCTCAGAAAATTAGCAGGGGCATCTGCAACTCAGTGTTTTAAAAAAATAGGGTGGAGGGTATAGCTCATAGATAAAACACCCCTGTGTTCAATCCCCAAGACAGAAAGAAAGAAAGAAAGAAAGAAAGAAAGAAAGAAAGAAAGAAAGAAAGAAAGAAAGAAAGAAAGAAAGAAAGAAAAGAAGTTGTAATAGGAAAAAAGTAAACAATAAGAGAATACTGAAGCAATTCTGTTGAACATCTCTGCAGTAGACTTTCCCCTTAACTAATTAGGATGATTCCTAGAAAGAGAGAGAACTGAACTCAGAGGGTGTGCACATTTGAAATCCCTTGATACTTGTGCTGAGCTGTCTAATAGTCATAGGTATGCAGAAATCCATGTTCCAAATCCTAGTCTGATTGGTTTTCTTCTACCCATGGACACAGTTTTGTTTCTAGTAACCTCTGCCTAGCCTTCACAGACTCACCCAATTGTATAAACTCTGTTACAAATTCCCAACTTGCAGAATGCCTTATTACTAAAGTCACAGGTCAAGGTCAAAACTTACTACTTCTATAAATCTCTGGCCTGGGAGAGACAGTCTCAACTCCTTATCCTACAAGGAAAGCACCATCTTAGAAACAGTTCAGGAGACTTGAAAATTGAAAGATGTTATTTTTTCCAGAGCTATTTATTCATTCTATGGTGAATTCTTCCAGTATATTTATAACATATCAGAGGCAATAAATACAGTATATGAGAAATCCTTCAAGGAAGACTAGAATTACAGTTCTAGATTATCCTTAATGAACAAAAAATGAGTTCATTATTACTTATCTAACCAATCCATTTATTCAAGAAATACTTGTATATGCATAGTATTTGCTAGACACTGCTCTTAGGTATTGTAATTTTATTTACATTAGCATCTATAAAAAGAATTGATTTAATATTTTGGTTCAGAAATGTTTACTAACTTATTCATTACTGATCTCCACGAACAATTGTGATGCACATTGCCATTTTGCTTATAGTTAGCAGCTCTTTTTAATTTTTTAAAATTTAAATGTAACGATGATTTAAAATTCACACTTATACTAGGGGTGTTTTTTAGTACTGTTGTAAATGTGGATCTGAAAGTATCAAAAATACACTTTAGTTTACTAATTCTTAGAAACAAAGAGGCAAGATTTATTGAATTCAAAATGCAAAAATGTGCCACTGGCTATATAGGGATCAATTTGGCAACAGTAAAAAATTTCACAACCCCCATTATTTCAGAAATAAAGCCTGTTTTTGTTTCTTTGACTATAAGAATTTGAGATAGAACTTTCCTGGCACATATACTTTCCTGGCATATATACAGAAACAAGCTCATTAGCGTTGGAATCCATCTTCTTATAACTGTTGGGAACAAGGAAAGAAAAACCAATCTGTTTGTTCCCTATTTCGTATTCATGAGGCTGCTTATGAGGCAGTTTGATTGACACCCTTGGTATATGTTGTCTGCTTTCTTTAGATCAAGCTGGGGGCTGTGGTTCACCTATCACTCACTTCCACTTTACTACCAAGGTCTATTGTGACTCTCTTTTCACTTTCTAAATTGTGTTGTGATGAATTGCCCACTTGGGAATTTTTAGGACATCTTAATCCCAGTCTGACAGAAATCTCTTCAATAAATAATCTGCCAACCCCTATGCCAAATGCAAGTGAATCAGTGGACAAAGATTTATGACAGCTTTCTCAGAATCAAAAGTAGCAGCAGGGGCGATTTGATAGTGTGCTGAGAATGCAGCAAGGGTCTCTCATTTTCCCAGTTTAATTTTCCCTAGATATATTTTGTTGAGATGTGCTCTGCAAGTATTCCTTTAAAGGGGTGTGTGAGTGTGTGTGTGTGTGGGTGTGTGTGTGTGTGTGTGTGTGTGAGAGAGAGAGAGATTGCACACACCTGTGTGATTGATTCTGAGTTGCTTCACTGATGAAAATTATGGAAATTACTTCTCTAAGGCAACTTTTCAGAATCATTGCTGTTTATAACTTGGGATTTTCTTTTTAAAAATTAATTAATGAACAAAATTGTATATATTTGTCATGTACATGTTGTTTTGAAATATGTATATAGTATGAAGTGGTAAAATCAAGCTAATGAACATATGGGTTGCCTCACATACTTTTTTTTTTAATGAGAACACTTAAATTTTACTGTCTTAGCAATTTTTGAGAATATATTGTTTTTCACCATAGTCAACAGTTTTTGCAGTAGATCTCTTGAATTTATTTCTTCTATCTGAAATTTTGTAGAGTAGGACTTCTCATGGGTAAATATAGACTGATAAAATTGGATAATGATAATGGTGTTGAAAATTCTAAAATAGTAAAAATGATTTTAATAATTCTTTTAATAAAAACAACAGTTGCAGAAACAAATTTGAAGAAAATTTGTAACTAATAGATTTAGCATCTGAATAATAATAGGCCACTCATCTTGTGATTAAATTTTGATTCAAAAAAATATAATTTTTACCAAAAGATACCTGAAACTGATCTTAGAAATGTTAATCTAATTATAATTTTATATTTTAATCCAAATTATTTGGATATAACGCACATAATACATAAATAGCAAACAAAAAGATAAATTGAACAATTAGCCTATACTATGCTAATAAAAATTCTATAGTTTTATGATATATTATGAATGATGAAGTCATTAATACTACAAAATAAGACCTCATAAAAAATAGAATCTAAGTACTATTCTTCATTTATATTGTGTATATGTATATACTTATACACACAAATATATATGTGTGATTTCTTAATTTTTACATATGTCACATTTTACATATGTATGCCTATTTACTAAATATTTAAAAAATTTTTTAAAGTCTATGTTAAAGATCCAATCTAAAATAGAGTTGTTCTTTATAATTCTTGTATTGTTACACACAGACTGAATTCTATCACTCTGCTGTAGAAGCACCATTTATTTTTTAAAAAGTGACAGCCACCTTTTCTTGCCCTACAGGTATTTGGCAAAAGTTCATAGGAAGTCAGAATGTGACATGTTGTTATTTCCTATTAAAAGGTAGATAGCTTTATATACTTCTAGAATGGCAGGAGATGATCTTCATCTTCAGTAATAAAGAAAATAGATGGTTTTGTACTGAAATATGCCCTGCTTGTCAATATACCATGTGTCTTTTTGTATGCATTTGTAGAAACAATCTATGGCAGGAAATATCTGCAATTTCCTAAATCTATAGAAGTAAATTTAAATGGTATAATATTGTCGCTGCTACTAAAAGAAGACTGGGGTTTTCAGAATAGACCTTGAAGGGATTTTAAATTCCTCGTAAGTACCAGCTGCCTTTCCTTCAGCAGAGGAGCTACCAGCAGGTGATTGTGCAGCCTCATTAAGGCTACAGCACAGGGTCAAAGATTAGGACTGCTTCTGGTCCTGTAATTGAAAAAACCAGAGCCTCCAAATTAGTACACTTGTGTCCAAATTAGACAGTAATACATACAGTTCTTTTTAAAAAACTCAAATCCTCTATGTCTATGAAAAGTACAGAGAGGATAATTTGTAAATGAAATATGTTATAATTTTGGGTGACCCTTGATAATTTGCATGGCTTTTTTATTGTCACTGTCTTCTTTGACCTATGCAGTAATTCTGAAGAGCTTGAGGGCAACTATTGTTAAACACACACCACACAAGAGTAAACTGAGGCACAGAGAGAACAGTCATTTGCCTTTGATCACAAAACTGCTGGAATAGCACCAGGCTTACTGATTCAGCCTGGTGCTTTCAGAGACCTTTCATTGTATTCTCATCCTGGCGCTGATGGAAAATCACCCAGCTTTCCAGTCCCTCTTCCTTCCCACCCTGGGAGTTGTCAAAACTGTGCTTTGGTCCTCTCAGTAAAGGCTGCTGGCAGTCAGTGTATAGAGCCAGGGAGAGACCCACAAGGAGGGCTTGCCCCACCCAGAAATCCAGTAATGCCTCTATGAAGACCATTTAGTCACCAGGCCTATTAGGACAGGAAGTTTTTGTAATTTTATAAATGATTAAATTTCAACCAGTATATTTAATTCCTTGTTTTCATAAACAGGTCTACAGTTACATGGTTGGAAAAATATTTATTCTCTAAAGAGTATTATAAATAAGACTTAGTCCAACCATACATAAATGATTATAATTCCTTATTTTTGTTTTGATGTTGATCCAAAGCATGCATAAGAACATATGTATATATTTCTACATATTTTAAAGCACACCATTCACTATTATTCTTCCAAGTTAGTAATGTCATTATTGGAACATTACTTTTACCCTCTTTTAAATTTGGTATCTTGCTATTAAATCTTATCACCAAATGTGCTGGTTACCTCCTGCTATTCTGGGACCTAGCAAAGAGATAATAAGCCTCGGGCCTTGCCTGAAGAAACAGAATGGAAACTGTTCTTTTTGCAATTAAATTTGCATATTTTATGGAATATTTTTAATATTTGATTTGAATGGAGGTAATTATTTTATTTTCTAAGTATTCAGTTATCCAATTTTGTTTATTGGATATTTTAACAGTAGTATTGCTACCGTTTGACAAATTAGTATATAAAATAAAATAGTTATTTGCTGAGATATTATAATTAATATAAATATTTGATTTAATGGTTATGGTGTACTTAGCTCTTCTACCCTCCTCATTCATGAAAAAATTGTCCATTTTTTAACACTGTTTTTCAGTATAAAAACAACTTTCTCATTCATCTCACACACACACGTACACTCATCTGCTAACAAATGATATCCATATAACTGTAGCCTAAATGCAGTTAATTAATTCACATTGAACTAGTAAATATAGTTTAGAAATAATATGTAGGACTTGATATCAAGAATTAAAAAAACATAAAATTTACATTCATGTCATATTTCATTAAGTATATATTTTAAAGTCATGATTAATCGAAATACCATACACCTCAGAAACAAATTTCCTTTTAGATATTAATGGGAAAATTCCAGATAAAAGCACACTCTATGTAGATTTTCTTTTCTTCAAATTTTAATTAGCTGCTCTTTTAAGAGTAATTTTTAAAGTTGTACATTTGTCAGACTGAAAATATTAGGAAAGGCATATGTGAAAATATGATGAGAATTACTGGAGCAAATTGATTGGGTCAGTCTTTTTAATGAGAATTATTTTGGAGTGTATCATTGCTCTGTGGTTAAGCTTTTTAATACTTCAAAGCATCAGCAATTATGCATTATATTGGTTGGATTTATATTTGGGTAGATCTATTTAAAAAGTATTTTTAAAAGGGAAATCTATTATTTGAAATTACATATACTCTAAAAGTAATTTCCATTATCCTTTTTCTCAGATGTTCTTGTAACCTAAACTAATTGAGTCATAACCATTCTTGACCTGAAAAATTACATTAGTGGTAAGCCCTCTCACATTGTTGCTTTACAAGCATCTCTCCCAATGCCTTGCGTCTATTGGGCCTGCAGATGTTGTGGGGTTTTTTTCTTTTTTTTTTTGCAGTACTGGGGATTGAACTCAGGGGCATTCCCCCTCCGAGCTATACCCCCCACCCTATTTTTTTTTTTTTTTATTCTTTATTTTGAAACAGGGTCTCACTAAGTTGCGGAGTGCCTCACTAGGTAGCTGAGGCTGGCCGCGAACCTGGATCCTCCGGTCTCAGCCTCCCGAATGCTGGGATTACAAGCGTGCGCCACCACGCCAGGCTGGGTTTTTTTCTTTTCTTTTTTTTTTTTTTTTTTTTTTGAGTGGATGACAAGGGACACTGGAAGTGAATGGTGTCATCTAGAAATAGAGATACTTGAATAATTACTAGTCTTGTACACTTTGAGATTCTGTTAAAACTGTGCATCTCTACCACCCATACATAGCATACATGCAGGCGTGTACATACACTGTCATTCTCCAGTCCCAGGCTCTCTCATCTTAAAAGATGTATATTTCATTGTCTTTCTTACTGCATACTGATTTCAGTCACATAAGCTAAGGAACTTCACATTTCTAAATCACCCTGTGGTTTTACACATGTCATTTCTCCTAGAATGTTCTTTTGCCAATTTAGTGTTTACACTCTTCCAGGAATGCATTTTCAAAAGTGAAAAATTATCTGTAGACAGGGTATGTTTCTGAATTAGCAATATTTAGTGAGAAAAACAATAAGATACTATAAAATATTGAGGGTCAAAATAAAGAACTATAAAAAGTTTACTTAAGAAGTAAGTTTACAGTAAACAAAAATTATATAAAATACCATGATACAAAATCAAAGCCATGCAGGTAATATATAAAATCTTGTGCTCTTTATTCATCAGGAAGAAGATAGAAATAAGGCTAAACTCAGTTGGTATATTTATTGCTTTTCAAGACAGAAATATCTTTTTAATAAAAATAAATGCAAGCCGGGCGTGGTGGCGCACGCTTGTAATCCCAGCACTCGGGAGGCTGAGACCGGAGGATCCGGGTTCGCGGCCAGCCTCAGCTACTTAGTGAGGCACTCCTTAACTTAGTGAGACTCGGTTTCAAAATAAAGAATAAAAAATAGGGCTGGGGATGTAGCTCGGAGGTAGAATGCCCCTGAGTTCAATCCCCAGTACTGCAAAAAAAAAAAAAAAAAAAAAAATGCATATTACTTAAAGGAAAAATAAGATAATAATTATTTAAAAGAAAAAATTAAAAATGTTATTATATTACAAATAGATCCTAGCTAATATTTATGATGCATGATGCATTTTTAAAATTTCTTTGGAAATTATATATTTAATATGGGGGCATAAATGTTTTCACTCTAATTTCTGTTGGATAACCTTTCTTTTTTTGCTAAATAGTATATCTCTTTAGACTATAAGGAAATATAGTTAACCAGATATCAGTAATTACTATACCATATTTTCCTGAAGTCTTTCGAATATATATGTGTGTGTGTGTGTGTGTGTGTATACAAATGCCTATGTTGTGACATTTTCTCTACTCAAGAAAAAGTATAGCTGGGCGTGGTGGCGCATGCTTGTAATCCCAGCATTTGGGAGGCTGAGACCAGAAGATCCAGGTTCGCGGCCAGCCTCAGCTACCTAGTGAGGCACTCCGCAACTTAGTGAGACCTGGTTTCAATATAAAGAATACAAAATAGGGCTGGGGGTGTAGCTCGGAGGTAGAACGCCACTGAGTTCAATCCCCAGTATCGCAAAAAAAAAAAAAAAAGTATAGTTATAGCTTGTCTCCAACTCTAGACAAATGATATTTTGATTTCTGCCCACTAGATTTATTTTGCTTATTCTTATACTTCATAAAATAAAACCATATAGCACATAATTAATTTTAAAATCTATCTACTTTCACAAAGCATATGCTTTTTTGACTGACTTACATGCTGTGTGTAGTACTCATTCTTTGTTTTTTTTAACTAATGAATAATAGCCCATTAGTTAAGTATACGAAAACTTATTTATACATTTTCTAATTGATATTAATTCAGGTTTCTTATTGTTTTTCTTACTATTCTGGATAACAGTGTAACTTCTATGATCTTTTTTTGTGGTCATATGTTTTTATTTTGCAGGGATGGAGATTATATATCTAGGAGTGGAATTGCGGTACTGTAAGATCTGAATATGTTTAGCTTTGTAAGAAATTCTCAGAGGAAGACTCAATACATAGGTATTCAGGGGCTGAAAAATGTACTTAGCTTCAGTTTCTCCCTGCTAATGTGAACAGGGTTAAAGATGAAAGAGTCAGACAGAACTAGGAATTTTTTACCCCCGTAAAGTTCTACCACAAAACCAGCATAAGACATTACTGAATAAAAGCTCTTAGCCGGGCGTGGTGGCGCACGCTTGTAATCCCAGCATTCGGGAGGCTGAGACCGGAGGATCCGGGTTCGAGGCCAGCCTCAGCTACCTAGTGAGGCACTCCGCAACTTAGTGAGACCCTGTTTCAAAATAAAAAATAAAAAATAGAGCTGGGGTATAGCTCAGAGGTAGAACGCCCCTGAGTTCAATCCTCAGTACCGCAAACAAACAAAAAACTCTTAAAGCAAATTACTTCAAAACATTGTTACATGTTCCAAAACTTCCAAACTTAAGCTCATTTATAAGAAAACAAACCTAATTACTTTTATAGTTAGCATCAGTTATCATAATCTAACCTAACAGGGCATTTCTTTTTATTAGTTTTTCCAAAAATATGTTCATTTTTTGCTCTTATTATGAGCCATCACAACACAATGCATATACTGGCAATCTGAATACACACAAAATACTCACGATGCAAATAAATAAACAAGCAGATAAATAAAGGACCATATAAGCAAAACAAGTTAGTGAAAATAATAGAAACATATAATAATACCTCCTTCTTTTAACACGTTGATCGCACAGGGACACAATGCCTGTGACTATCACAAATATAAACTAGAGCCACAAAAGAGTCTGGGCAGGAAAATGACAAAATAAGATGGAGACCAGAGAAATGCGGGCTGTTTGTTACAAATGTGAGAAAATGAAAAGAAACAATCAGAACCCAAATTGGGTCATTAAGTGAAACTTCTCACAAAACAGATTTTCATAACAAATGGGATTTCAACTTATAAAAACTATGACTCATTAGTTTTGAATAAAATGGAAAGTCACAGACTCTTACCAAAGAAACATAAGTAATAAATGGAGTAGAGGATTGAGGTTTTATTGGGTTTACTCCCCATAATTCCTTGGCTTTCCTTGATGACAATCCAGAGGGGAAGGGTATGCACTTAAACAAAGCTTGAAATATCTGTGTGTTTGAATACAGATAAAAGGATCCATTTGTTTTCCTACTTCCTACCTAGGTTCATTGAAAGAGCTGTACAAAGTCCAGTGCTTGATTTTCACTCCCAGGCATTCTGACTTAGGTGGTCTGGGATCTCACCACCTTATTAAGATATTTGGTAGGTCCCTTGATCTTTCTAATGAGCATCTGGGTTTAGGGGACACTGCCTTTGAGCCTTGCAGCTCACAGAGCTCCACTATGCAGGTGGTGAATTATGAGGCTCAGGATCTCACACAACTTCTGTGGCTGAGTCAAGACAGTATTCTCGCACTCCCCTGGCACATTGCTCCCATTGTATTGTTTTTCTGGTCTTTTAACCTCTCACTGCCTTGGTTTCTTCATTTGTAAAATGGGGACTCTTACTGGTACCCTACTGGTAGGCTTATTGTGCCAATCAAATGAGATCATGCCTGTGCAGTGCTTAGGATAGGGCTTGGTTTACAACAAACCATCCCCATTTATTGTTGTTTCTTACTGGGAATATGGAAATTAATGAGATGCTCAACATACTATGAGCTCATTGAGGACAGGGACTGAATCCTCTCTCTGTATCCTGAATTCAGCACAGACTCTGAGATTTTAATAAAAGTATCAACATGGGGGAAAAAAAGTGCTGCATATCTTTTCCCTTTATTTCCCATATATAATTGAACTATATATGATACTACTATATATAGCACATGTTTATATAAACAAAAACTCATATATATGGAGAAAGTTATATATATGTGTGTATATGTATAGTATATATATAATATGTCATATATGCACACTTAAAATAAATATCACTGACAATATAAGGTAAGTTAAATATAATTAGAAACATACTAGTATATATATTCAAATATATAAATATAGTTTAAAGAGGTATTAGAAGGATAAAAGATACAAATTAATGTTCTTCTTGAATATCTTATTTTTCTACATGTTGTGTTAAAAATAATTGCAGTTGAATGTTTAATTTTTCTGAAAAATGGTTTCTAGCTGGCTGTGTTGTGCCTGTGGCACATCCCATATAGCAGAACTTTTGAAGAAGAATGATTAGGTTTAACAAAACCTTTAAATTTCTTAAGTGCTTAGAATGTATTACAGTACATTAAAAGTAATTTCCACAGTACCATAAAAGTAATTCCTTACTTTGACCCATATATTAAAAAATTGTATGCCTGTCAATTCAAGTCAGCTGTATAACACATTACAAATCACCCAATTTTACATTAAGTGTTCCCTATGTGTTCTTACAGTGTACCACTCACTTACACCAGCCCACTCATCAATCCAAATAGTGGTTGGTGGTCTTGTTGGTCTCCCTTCTGAGACCATGTAATTCTTCCAAGCATGAATTATTTTTATATATGCATCCCTGACACCAACTGCAGTATCTTCAATAGCCCATAGGTTAAACTGTTAATGAAATCATTGAACTGAGATAAAATATTAATTCAAAAACTCATGTTAAGTATAACTCACTAACTGAAAATATAAAACAAAATGCAGATAACACATTTTATATACAAGATATAAATGTGTAATTCACAGTGCTGCCTATGCGGTTACCATTAACATCATGGGACTACTTGGACTCTCTCTTTTCTCATGCTGATTAGATGGAAAGCATGATACTGCTTACCCTTCATTATCAGGCATCCTTATGGAATACACTCGAATGTTATTTTTCATTAAGGGTTTTTCAGTCTTCCTCACAGGATATTTTACTCTCTAGCATTTCTTTTTTATTCCTTTGCTCTTTGCCCAACACTGTTTTTATGGATGCCTTTTCCCAATGTCTGAAAATGTGTTCAGATGAAATGTTTCATTAAAACATAATATTGATAAACTAAAAATGCATTGTAATATTATTTTCCTTCTCCTCTTGTTAATACTTGAATGTTTCTGCAGCAACTTTAGCCTAATAGCTAGAATTAATTTAAAAACATAGGAGGCTTGAGTAGTAACGCAGATACAATAATGTTATGTTCAGATATGAAGGTATCAAGATCAATCTCACTAACATATATGAGAAGGGAGGTGGGAGGAGTGGGGTTGGATCTGGAGGGAAATACACCAAGTCATGTGTACATATATAAATGTATCCTTTTCATCTCACTATGCTGCATAATTGCAATGCACCAATAAAGTTATTAAAAATTAAAAATAAAGAGTTAAAGAAAAGTGAATGTGATATCTCCCAGATAGTTACTTCATCTCCTGCATAGTGTTTCCATGTACCTACATGTGCATATCCACAAACTATAGAAACGTGATTGTTTTGCTATTCCTGCACAAGAACTAATGACATCTTTTCCACACTCTGTATAAATCTGCAGAAATGTATTTATTATTTTTGGCAGAAAGCAAAATTAAATTTGTTATCTTTAAGGGGAGAGTTGAGACAATCAAGGTCCTCCTCTGCCTTGATTTGACTACCAGGGCACCTCAAGCAGCTGTGCAGCTGGAGATTCTTCATGGTGATTGATAACCCAGCTCTATGGAGAAGTACATGGAAGGATAATTCAGACTCTGCCAATGGCTTGTGCCAACTTGTGTTTAGATGCAGAGAACCTTTAGGATCTACTTTCAACTCTTACTCTAATAAGGTTGTGAGTTTTAGAAATTTTCAACAAAAACTACTTCACTTAATTGGATTTGTTATCAGAACAACAGTGTAGCCTTATAATTTTTTAAAAAATTATATTGGTGCATATTAAATATATAGAAGAGTAGAACTCATTGTGGCATATTTGTATATGCATGTAATCTAATTTTACCAATTTCATTTCCCATTACCTCTCCTTACCTTTGCTTCTTACCTTCCCCTGATCCACTTAGATGATCTCCCTTCTACTTTCCTAATGTTCTTCATTTCTTGGCACTGGGGTTGAACTCAGGGGCACTCAACCTCTGAGCAACACTCCTAGCTCCCCATCCTGCTTTATTTTGAAATATGGTCTCCCTAAGTTGTTAGAGATCTAACTACACTGCTGATGCTGGCCTTGAACTTGGGATCCTCCTATGTCAGTCTCTCATGTACTGGGATTACTGGCATGCACCACCATGCCCCCAGCACTTAATGATGTTCTTTTAACTTTTTCCTTCTAGCCTCCACATATGAGAGAAAACCTATGATACTTGTCTTTTTGAGTGTGGTATATTTCACTTAACATGATGTTCTCCAATTCCATCCCTTTTCTTGTAAATGACATAACTTTATTCTTTTTTCATGGCTAAACTGTGTGTGTGTGTGTGTGTGTGTCCCATTTTCTTTCTGTCTCTTAATGAACACCTAGGCTGGTTTCATAACTTTGCTATTGTGAACTGTGCTATGATAAACATGGGTATGCACACATTAAAATAGTATGCCGACTGATTCTTTTAAATAAATATTGAGGAGTGGTAAAGCTGGATCCTATGGTGGTTCCATTCCTAGTCTTTTGAGGAATCTTCATACTGATTTCCATGGTGGTTGTACTAATTTACAATCCCACCAACAGTGTCTAAGAGTTCCTTTGCTTTGCATCCTCACCAGCATTTATTGTTCTTTGTATTTTTGATGACTGCCATTCTAACTAAAGTGAGTTGCATTTCCCTGATGGCCAAGGATGTGGAACATTTTTTTCATATAATTGTTAGTCATTTGTATTTATTTTGAGAAATCTCTGTTCAATTTATCTGAATAGGTTATTTGTTTTGGGGGTGTTGATTTTTTTAGTTCTTTATGTATTCAGGATGTTAATCCTTCCTTGAGAGAGTAGCTGGCAAAGATATTCTCCCATTCTGCAGGCTTTCTCTTCACACTGTTATTTGTTTCCTTTAATATGTAGATTTTTAATTTGATGCTATCTCATTTATTGATTCTTGTTAATATTTTCTGAGCTGTAGGAATTTTATTTAGGATGTCATCTGTGCTGCTATGTCAAAGTGTTTGTAGCCTTAACATTTTGGTGCCACAATTATTACAGTGAGATTCCAGTGTACTATGAAAGCAGTTATGCAGATGTGGTCATTTATTAAATAATATCAGGGCATAAAGTTGATAAAATACACATAATAGATAAAGGGAACATTTTGAAAGCAATGATGCATGTATTGGATTTCATTCAGTAGAGACAAATGAATTTTCAAGTTATAAACTAGCTAATAAAGGATAAAGTCAAAACATATAAACTATAACTGCCTAGTATCTTAGATACATTTGTTCTCAATAAGGAACACAATTCAAATATTGAATTTTGGGTAGATTTTTAGGAAGGATAAATAATCAAATAATGTTGAGTTTATAAGATTTCCAAAACATCGCAAAATTATCAGAAAATAGTTAATGATGAAGTATAGTGCATTTTTTTATACTCACTTCAATATAGTATGCATTTGCATAGATTATGGTGTGCTCAAGGGTAATAAATGTTTTGCTTAGATTCTTTTTAAACCTACTATATAAATGTGGCATTTCATTTTGGTTCATGCTAAATCATTTTTGACTTAAAAATATTTCTACAAACCCACGCATCTCAAACGATTTGGCAGCCTATGAGAGTAATTATTGTTAATTCCAAAAACTGCTAAAATATCCCAGATATTTGTCAGTTTGCCTAGGACTATTTTGGACACACATGGTAGGAGAGATTAATTTTCTATTGTCATGTGGCCATTGTAATAAAAATAATGTATAAATGTGTGTTGTTTGAAGTTTTTTCAGAAAAAATTTCTAACTGCCTAATACTAATAGAATTTAAGGATTTCTTCTGCCTGTTTGACCTCATTCCCTATGTTGAATTATGAGTGGTAAAAGCCCATGTAAAATGCAGTTCTCAGTGCAAACCTAACTAGAAAGCTCTAGGTTAAACCTTTGCACAGTTCCTTCAGATCAACCTCATCACTCCCTAGTAGGGTTTAGCACAAAATGTATGAAGGAGGATTAGGAATTGGAACCAATGGGAACTAATTCCAGTTTAGCTGATGATTTTAATGTGACCTTGATATGATAACTATTTTTGTTTCAAATAGTACGACAAAAATGGCATTAACCAACTAATATTTTCTGTATAGGTCAGAGTAGATGCTATTGTACAAGAGAAGAATACTTTATGGAGTCAGAATCAAAGCTATAGAGACCAAATGTAGTGTGTGTGTGTGTGTGTGTGTGTGTGTGTGTGTGTGTAGAATTTATATTAGATGTTGCAAAAATTAAAAGGAATAGCTGCTCAAGTTATTAGCATTTGAAAGTCAATATAAAATCAATACAGCCTATTGAAGGCATGGAAAAATTTGCTAGGCAGCTGCCTCTTCCAGCCCAGAAAAGTTTATTTAATACTTAACCCCCTTCATTTTTATTTCTCCTCCTGACCTATAACTTGTGTAAACAAGTCTGAAGCATCTTGAGTTTTACTTTCTGTTTTATTTATTGGACGGGTTGATCTTTCTTCCAAAAAATGTGACCTTACAGATGATTTTTAAAAACTTCTTCCCTCTTTAGAGATTAGTTTAATTTTCTGTCATATGTATATGCATATTTCCTGTTTTTAATTATCTAGGTGATTTGAAACCTGTTTTGAGTTTCTATTCCTTTAACATGACATAGGTAATACTGTTGACAGTGTTATGAATTTACCTAAGAGTTCTACATGATTAAATGTAGAACATGTCCATATTATTTTCTCTTAGCTATCTTATTGACTATTAAATTAATTAACGACACAAAATTATCTTGTTTAAAATTTTTCCTTCTCTTTTTCTCTGCACTAAATTGTAAAATTTTTAAGGGCAGGAATTCTATCTTGGTCCTTAAAGTTACATATTCCATAACATGATTAAAGTGGAGAGAGAAAAAAGAGTGAAACATAATTTTTAGACATATGACTTTCTGACAGTATGGCCTTAAGAAGTTCCCTTTAGTATGTGATGAGAATTTTTTTTTGGAGTGGCATCATGTGTACAGCCTCAGTAGATAATGATAATCATTCTTTGTATTTCTAAGAAAACCTGAGTTCTAATTGAGAGAAAAGAAGATCTGATGAGGCTTGTATATTGCAGTCTATTTCTTTGAAATGTGTACATTAATGTTGCAAATAAGTTTTGCCTTTGCTGTTTTCAAACATCTAGTTAGCTTGAAGTTTATAACACGCACACATGTACATGTATACCGATGCACACCCATTTGCCTCATTAACAAGAGAAGGAAATTAGTTGGGCTTATTCATGTTGGACTTGATTTTATTTTTCTTTAACTTTTTCTTTGATTAAAAAAACACAAAACACTTTCAAAGTCATAGTTTTCCCTGATAGAAGGTGAAAATGAGTGGAAGGGAAAACCAAAGGTTTTATACAGCATAATATTCAAAGCAACTTGCTTGTGTTCTTTGAGTTAGAAGGTGGTGATTAGGTTTTCAGGTTTAGAGGAAGTGTGAGACAACCTAATTAAACACCTTCTTTTTGCTGAAAAGCAGCTTGATAAATCCAGATTGCTTTGGGAAGTTCTCAAAGCTTTTATCAGAAAGCTAATACTGCAAAACACTTTCAAACTAATAGCTTTTGAAAAATTATCTTCCAGCCTAGAAATAAATGTTAACTATATTTAAATAAATATGCATGTGAGAAAACTTACATTGGACAGATGAAAAAAATGTATCCTAAAAATGTATAAGATACACTGTTAATGAATGTGTAATAAGTACTCATTTCTAATTAATAATTTTATGACTTTTTTGCTCTTTTGATTTTTCTTTCTAAATCCCTAGTAAGTAATTATATAATATGAAGATTGTGTAGAGATTGAGATGAGGAAAGAAAAGCAATCTTTAGAGATCACAAATTTATTGGAGTTGTATATAAGACTTTTATCTTCTTTATGAGTGTAGTGTTTATTGTGGCTCCCATTAACAGTATACTAATTAAATATGGGTTGTTTACCTGTATATACAATGGAATGTATGTATTGATTTTGTGATATTGTTCAGTAGCATAACTTGTTTTCAAAGAATATTTTTCTATTGTCTTATTGACTTTTCAATACCCAAATAGGTTCTTTCTACAGTCTAATTTGCCATAATGTAAAATGAGAGGAATGGACCTAAGGACCTCTAAAATCCCTTCCAATCTCTAACCTTATAGGATTCTATTAATTTTTTTTTAATGCTAAGAGGAAATGGTGATGGATTTAAGGATATTATGAGGATTTATTTTATTTTATGGAGAATGGCCATTGCATTATCAGAGAATATTTGATAGGATAGTCTTACAGTTTGCAGAGAACATGAGATTGCAAGGGATGATCATGGAAAGGGATAGTGTAAACAAATCCACACACTATAGGTTGATTAAATTTATCTTTCTGGGAATTGAATATATGGTGGTGTTTTATATTACAAATGAGATTTGAGGAAAGTTAATGAAGCCAAATCCTCATTAGGTGGCCATGCTTTCCTGCACACTTGATTGATAGCAAAGGATTGTTATTGTCTTTTAGTAATTAATCTCCTTTGTGCCATAGAACAGATTTTTTTGTAAAACAATTTATTCATAGTTAATACAATTATGGATATGAAGCAATTAAACATTGGCTCACATTCCAGCTAAAGAAAAACTAATTGACAAACTCAATTTTTCATGCAAAGAACAAGAGCAATACGGTCTTGCCCTGGAGATGATTTTCTGTGGAGATGAATAACAATATCATTTTAGCCACTTACATTGTTTACTTTCAATTATAAAATTTTGCTTCTCTGACTCTTAAAAGCCTTCCACTAAAGACTCCAAAAAATGTCCATTTCTCATGATTAAACACTGTATTGTTTGATTGCAAACTCTAAGATGGGAATTTTTTTTGAAGGCAAGAGAAACCTAGCTAATTATTTGCAATGATAGCTCATAGTAAATTATTTATCTTTAAAATATATCTGTAATATAGTTTGTAGCTTCTCTCGTTCTACTATTTAATGTAACTTTCTAATTCATGACTTAAAAAAAAGTTTGACTTCTTAATAAAGGAAAATTATGAGTGGCCCTAATGCAGCTGTTTTTCCTTTTTCTTTTCTGTATTTCCAGCAGCTAGCCTAGAAGGAGTTCAATAACAACTCAATGAACGAAAGTTGAATTTTTCCTCCAGAAACATCTTTCGTGCCACTTCCTTTCCCTCCTGTAATCCCTGTTTGTAAGAATCCTCTTCTCCTAGGCTCTTCTACTATTCCTCTGGATCCACTACTATGAATCTTTATCCAGACTGGCCACATTCAGTTGGTCCTTTTTATTCTAAAATCACCATTTGTTCTTCTTTGCTTTTAAACCCTTGTGGAGTTTCCTAGTTCTAGCATCTTGTTTGTTTCTTCTCTAAAAACAATACCATACATTCACTAATAGTAAAGTTGGTGGCAAGTATACTCTTCCTGGTGATTATTGTATAGATATCTCTATTTATGATCACACTGAAAGAGGTATTGCATATTTAGCTTAAATGAGAAGATCATAGGTGGGGAAATTTAGAACACTCTTAACCAAGCAGGGAAAAATTTATGTACATGTGCAGCCTGCTAAATCTCTCTGGAGCCCTACCAATAAGTCTCTATTACTCTGCTTACCCACTAAATAATCTCATTAAAACTCTGCTTTTGAATTAAATAAGACTGGAATACTGTAGTCCACCCAGTCCCTTTCATAGAGTTGAAATCTGTTGATTGTTAAAAAAAAAACTAGTTTACTGGTTTGGTTACTTAGAAGATAGACATTGTACCAATTTCCCATGATACTTTAACACACACACACACACACACACACACACACACACACATTTTGGTGGCTCTGAGTGTTGAGCGCAGGGGCATTCTACATCTGAGCTACACTCCCAACCCTATTTTATTTTTATTTGGAAACAGGGTCTTGCTGGCTTGATAAGAATCTCACTACTTGCTTAGGCTGTCCTCAAACTTATGATCCTCCTGTCTCAGTCTCCCAAGTATTGGGATTACAAACATGTACCACCATGCCTGGCTTAAAATATTTTCAATCTAAGGTTAGTTGAATGCAAGGATGTGGAAGCCACAGATAGAGAGGGCCAACTATTACCAAATGTAAAAATATGCTACTATTTAGAAAATGAGCACAAAAGTGAATAAAGGTTGAAGAAGAGTTTTCTTCAAGTGATTAGTTGGTTGTTCAACATATGTATAAAGGAATAATCTGTGTACATGCAATGATAAGAAAATGTTCATGTTCATAGTTTTTCTTCTACTTATGGGACATTGAGCACAGATTGTGATACTCCTTTCACAGAGGAGGACAGGTAGATGCAGGGCCTCTGCAATTCCTAGCTTCTTTTCAAATTCCAGATTCTCTACCACTAAGTAGTCTATGGTTTAGGGGAACTTAAACTTTCTAACTTCTGCTTACTCATCTGTAAAATGGATTTAATGGACTGGTGTGGTGGTAGTCATGATGCACTCCTCTAATCCCAGTACTTGGGAGGATGAGACAGGTGGATCACAAGTTTGAAGCCAGTTTCAGCAACTTAATGAGAACCTATTTCTAATTTAGAACCTAAATTAGTAGCATCTTTTTACATTTGGTAATAGTTGGCCCTCTCTATCTGTGGCTTCCACATCCTTGCATTCAACAAACCTTAGATTGAAAATAAATAAGTAAGTAAGTAAGTAAGTAGATCTGGAGGTATAGCTCAGAGGTAGAATGTCCTTAGGTTCAATCCCCAGTACCATGATTTTAAAAAAAAGGCACCAATGGTATACTATTAAGTTTTCAGAAAAGTTACATTGGATAGTTCCAGAAAGGCACTTGGTAAAGACTTAGTAATTAAAAGATGCTAGCCCTTATTTGTAATATATAACTCATTGTGATGGTCAACTAAGATACTATATGTAAAACAAGCATCATAAGTTATAAAGGACCACACACATTTTAGCCATCATTATTTTTAATATGTAAGATATACTGTGTAATGGATATAGAATCTCAATTTTTTCTCTAAAAGCACAAAAAGAGCATTCCTGAACTTTGCACTTGAGAGCCAAGAGCTTAAAATTTTGTCACTGCTTAGAAGTCTTATATCTAAGAAATGTGAACAGAAAATCATAGGGTAATATTTTGAGAATTATTAAGGGAATCTTTCAGAATGTTAGTTATTGGAACTTTTACCGAAGTTGTTAAAATTTACTTGAGAACAAAGGAAATAATAGTAATTTTGCTCAAGGGAAAATAAAGATGAAAGAGGGAAGAGCTACTGAATATTATACAGTATTTAAAAATACATTCTCCAGAAAGGGAAAGACAAGAATGACATTTTTTTTTTTCTGGTTAGTAGCAAATGTTTCTGATATTTGAAAATCCTAATAAATTGCATATTTTACCAGTTTGAATGATTGATTTATACACCATCATAATTTTCCCACTCCTATGAGGAAAGATTATACAGTGTGAGGGACACACAGTACACACTTTCAGCTGCCACAGAATGTGATACATTCACCCTCCCATGTATTAACAAAAACGGGGGAAAGTGTTTCCATAGCAACATTAGCAAAACAGAAAATTTGCCTGTCGAAGATCACACTTTTCTTTTTTTAAGACAGCCCACTCTCTAAATCAGCAGCCTCCATGAGTTAATTAAACTCAAAGGTAAATTATTTAAAAGCAAAAAAGAAATTAAAATAGCAAGGCAGGAATGATAAATAGCTTCCACCCGAAGAGTGGCCTGAGGTAATGGAAACAAATCCCTTTAGATAGAAGGAGAGTCAAAGGGTAGGAGCTGGCACAAAGAGTGCTGGAGATGACAATTATTGTAAAAATTTAAACCTGGAAGGTGGCTGAAACAGTCTGACAGAATCTTGGGAACACTTTCACATCTTTAGACCTTGGTGCTACATGTCTGTTTGACTATGTACCTTCAACAAGATAAAAGAATCCTTTTGGCCTTTCCCTCTTCTTAATTCATTATAGTTAATGTTAACTAAAATGTTACTGCTATTTGTTTTACAAATATCTTACTTAATCTCTAAAAATAAAAAAAAAATCTGTGAAATGGATATTACTGGCTCCATTTTATAGATGAAGAAATAGAAGGGTTTTGTACCCATATTTTCTTTTTCTTTCTTTTTTTTTTTTTTTTTTTCAGTTCGGGGTTTTGAGTTCAGGGACTCTACCTTGTAGCTACCCTCCCAGCCCTAGTTTTTATTTTTATTTTTAAACAGGGTCTCAGTGGGTTGATGAGAGTCTTACTACTTGCTGAGGCTGTCCTTGAACCTGTGATCCTCTTGTCTCAGCTTCCCAAGTACTGGGATTATAAGGGTACACCACCATGTCCAGCTGTTGTCCCCACATTTTCAAAATCAATATATACTTTGAATTCTTCATTCACCAAACCCTGAACAAAATTTTAACACCAACACAAACAACTTGAGAATTATATTCAGAATAGCAGAATGAATGTTTTGTGATATTTTTAGTTACTGTGAAGAAGTTGTTGTATTGTTCTAGTTATTTAAATTTCTGTGTAGAGTTGATGTCCACAGGTATCTATTTATAAGTGGAAATATATTGTCTTCCATTTGATTTGAAAGTTAATAATTCAGAAGGTTTATAACTCTTGAATCATCTAAAAGGAATTATAGTGATAAACATTTTAGTGATTAAAAAGGGAAAATAAATTATATGAGAAAAGAAATGGTCCTTTTCTGATAGGATAAGCTATTTTAGTTTTCACAATAGATAACAAACTAATTTTGGTGGACTTTTCCCATCCTTCCTGCCTACCACTCTTTTCATTTATCTTTGTTTTCATATATAAACATATAAACTTAGATTTATGCATATATGAAAGAAAAGTCAATTATAAAATGATATTCTATTAATGCTAGTTATGTTTTTAGAACACTGAAGATTCAACATTTCTATAGGTCCCAATATATATAATTGATTGTAGTATTTATGCTGTTCTGAGTTATTTCATTAATTTAAATTATTTTATTTAAATTATTTTGCTGTTCATTTAAAATAGTTTATCCTTTTCAAACCAAAGTTAATTGTCTCAGAGACAAAGGCATAAAACTGTAATAATCATTAAAAGTAAAATTCTAAATTATGATTAAATTTCTGAATTGGTACCTACCCAACAAGCAGCGTCTGTCTTACCTATTCAACTCCAGTATATCTAATTTACCAAGCTTATTTTTCAAAAGAAGAACTTTGGGACAAATAATTTGTTGTTGCTTTTTAAATTTCCTCCAGCTGCAAGAGCTTGCTGATAAGATAATATAAACTTCTGCTTGAACAGTGTTATGGATGTAGGGTTTATTCACTCTCTTTAGAGCACATTGGAAATCCTTGAAGGTTTTGTTTCCCCATAGATTGATAGGGCCCACCTGAAGAGTTTCTAATTTAATAGGTCTAGGGCAGGATTGGAGAATTTTCCTGTTTAGCAAATTACCTGTTGATGTTATCCAGCTGGTCTGAGAAGCACTGTATAGGGATACCAAGACTCTTAAGGTGTAAAATGCATACCAGTAAAGAACTGCCAAAGACAAGATAAAGAGGCTATCATTTAATTGATGGTGAGGGCATGGTTAGGAAGACAACTCTGTGTCTTAGAAAAGCAGCCTCAGAGGCAATGTATTGTAATTTGTTTAATATGCTTACTGCCTTGGTACCATTTTTAGGTCTGACATAAGATATTCCTAACTTATGACTATCCTGTCCCTATGGCCTAGTGAAAAACCCTCCCTGTGTGTTTCTTTGCAATATGGCCCAGTCATTCCTCATCTTCCTGATGTATAAACTCAACCCCACAGCTGCTGACCATAACAAACCTAATGGTCAATACCAGGGTTACAAATGACCTTCTCCCCTCCCCCTTCTTGTGAGTTTTCTTCACACTAGCAAATCCATAACCTGCACTACAAAGCTAAGGGCTGATGCCAATGAACATTTATGTATGTATGTATGCATGTATGTATGTATTTATTTTATCGGTGCATTGTAATCATACATTTTAATGGGGAACAAGCTGGTAGAGGCATACATGCACACAGCACTCATTTAACCCTTCCCCAGTTCCCATCCTATTCCCCCCTCTCCTTCTTACCTTTGGCTTTGATTTGTTTGTGAATGTAAATCATGTGCATTAGGGTGTCTTCTCCCCCTCCTCTCACTCACTCCTATCACCTTCAGTTAGGTCACTTTCTTTGCTCAGCTAACGTTTCTCCTTCTTCATCTAGAGTCCCTTCTATGACCCACTTTCTTCCTAGCTTCCACTGGGGAGAGCATCCATGTTTTTACTTTTTTGTGACAGACACAAAAAATTTGCTTAGCATAATGTTTTGCAGTTGCATCCATTTCTCTGGAAATGATGTGATTTTGTTCTTCTTTATGGCTGAGTAAAATTCCATTGTGTACATATCCCATAGTTTTGTAATCCATTCATCGGTTGATGGACATCTTGGCTGGTTCCATAGTTTGGCAATTGTGAATTATGCAGCTGTGAACATAGCCTAACTGGTTAGTCTGTACGCAGTGGGTATATGTTATAGCCCAGGAAACCTGAGCCTGGGAAGCTCGATTTGTGTGTGTGTGTTGTACTGGGGATTGAACTAAGGGGCATTCTACCTTTGAGCTACACCCCCACCTTATTTTATTATTTCTTTTTTATTTTGAAACAGAGTCTCCCTGTTTTACTGAGGGCATCATTAAATTGGTTAGGCTAATCTTGTATCTGTAATCTTCCCATATCAGTCTCCCAAGTACTGGGATTATAGGCACACACCACCATGCTCACCCAGCAGGAACCTGGATCTTTTAAGGGAACCTCCCTCCAAACCTATCTAACTTGCCCCCAAAGATTACTTTTATCTTTTCTAGACAACACACAGATCTATCCTCCACTTGGAGGCAGGTGCCTTTCTCTTCCAAGACAGTTTGCCATACAAACATCTTTGAAAATAGTCTCTGGCCAGGTGCAGTTGAGCATGTCTTTAATTCTAGTGGATGGGAGGCTGACACAAGAGGATCACAAGTTTGATGCCAGCCTTGGCAATTTAGCAAGATCCTCAGCAACTTATTGAGAGCCCGTTTCAAAATAAAAATAAAATGGGCTGGGTGTGTAGCTTAGAGGTAGAATGCCCAGGGTTCAGTTCCGTGTGTGTGTGTGTGTGTGTGTGTGTGTGTGTGTGTGTGTGTGTTGTTCATATGACATGCCAAAATATGAGAGACCTGTGGAGAATTATCTTCCAACAGGGTGATTGAAAGTGGGAGTAATTTAGGGGAGAATAGCCAAAATATTTCTAAATCTTCTAATCTCAGTAAAGATATGCCCTCTTTAATAAGTTTGAGAAAGGATTTAAGATGACTATTTTTTTACCTTTTGGGAATATGTGTAATATTTTTTGGTAATAATTTTGAGATTTCATCATTTTATTAAGTTTATAACATAAAGGTTTCATAATTTCTTGAACCTCAGTTTTTAATATGTGATATATTTATTGAGTATTCCACTAATATTCTACTTAACCCTTAAAATACAACAGAATATATTCACTATTATAATCCTTGTTTTATAGTTGAGAAAATGGAGGTAGAAGTTGTTTAACTTGCCACTGGTCCCACACCTACTAAATGGTAGAGCCATTTCACTCTTTCTTAGTTACTTGTAGTAGTGAAAAATAATTTCTGGATATATAAAGGAGAGATCATAAAGTGAAATAAAACTAACTTAGAGCAATTTGAATTCAGTTCCCCCCCTCCCAATGAATTGTATAAAAATTAATCAAAGTAATGAAAAGCCCTTGGAATTAGCAGGACAACATACCAAGTGAATTCAGTTCTCAGCTAAGAATGTGCTATGTTGCTTTCAGGTGGCAAAATCCAATGCTGATGTGGAAATTACATTCAGGTGAACAGTCTTTTATTTAATTAATCTGTTCTGTAGAACCAACGAAAAGTAATGGTAATTATCTGTTGTGTATTATTTACTCTCACAATGACTGATAGTAGTTTTGCTCTTCTCATCAGATGATATCTCCTTTACTCTGGCTTTTGTATTCCAAGACTCTGTCATTTTCTTTGGAGCTAATTACATCTCTGAAGATTAGATTTGAAGCTTTGTGGTTAATTTCAAAAACATTTATTGAATATGGCAAGATCCAGGCTGAAATCTATACAACACGATCCAGAAGCCATGTTCCAAAAGTTTTATTTTTTCACTTGGCCACAAATAGAAAAATAAATCATGACTGGCTTGATTTCAGCAAGTTTTATTTATACATTTTGCATATATTATGCTTTCTAAAAGCTTACACTAGAAGGAAAAATAGTGTTTATATTATGAAATTTTTAGTTCACATACCTGGCATGAAATCAACAGCAAGAAAGTGATAAGCCTTCAAAAATTTAATCTGTGTCCTTACATTGCACCTTATACAGATAAAAATGTATTTGTGATTTTACTTTAATCATAAGTTAATGTTTCAGTAGTAATTTGATAATTTTCTTGCATCATAATCTCAGTATTTATAAAAATGTGAAGATATTTGAATGGATGCAAATAATTAGCCAAATTATTCAGTCAATTAAAAATTACTTTATTCAGTCAATTTAAAAGTAATTCTAATCAAAGTATACGTTAAGAGTTATGTAGCCTCTTCTGAGAAATGGTCAAGAAGCCAATCCTTAACCTCACCCCCCGCCCCCACCTCACACACGTCTTCCTCAAATTTAAGTGGATGAACTGGTGCTGAACTATTTTATCAGGGCTCAATAGAACTTCTCAATATTGGAGGATATTTTTCTATCTTAAAATTGGATTATATTAATAGTGTTTATGTCTTGAATTAATTTGGTATTGCCCTGCTTTTAAAAAAAAGTGGAAAATTGAGAAAGAAGATAATTATGTGCTTATGTTTGATGCCATTATACAAAAGCAGGAAGTTTGCAAAGGCATATTTTAGGCAAGCATAAGTAAAACATTACAGCACTTAGTCATCTTTGTAAAAGTAGGACTGCTAACCCATGGCACTGTGGAGGCGCTGGGGGAATGACATGTCTGGCTGAATTGCCTGACTTACACTATAATTTGGCATAATTCAAGTTGCCTGGCTAATGCCTGCACAAAAAGAATGCTAGTCTCTTTTTTTAAATATACTTCTCTTGGTGCATTGTAGTCACACATTATAATGAAGTTCAGAGTGAGAGGGACATATATGTATCCAGCACTAGTGAGTTTCCCCCCTGGATCCCACCCCTTTCCCTCTCCATGCCTGTGTACAATATCGAGATTGACATTGATAATTTCATAACTTTGAGGACAGAAAGGATCAGGTTTGTGTTTACAAAAAAAAAAAAATCTTCTCTGTGTTCTTTCTGATGGCAAAGATGTCCTGGAAGCATAGAATTGTGGTGCCTAGAAAGGCTCAGAGATGGATGTCTCTGAGGGACACTGCCCTCCTCCAGGCATCACCTTTACTTTTCCAAGCCCTTGACCTTCATTGATTCTCCTGTTCAATTTAAGCAGTTACCCAAAAGGTGATAGATTTCTCCTTAAACAAACCATTGCCCTCATGAAGCTCAGATTGCATCCAATCTGCCTGCAGCCTGCTAGGAAGAAGAATCAGCAACGTAAATATCAGCTAACATCTCCATATTAAAAACACATTCCAAATAATACCAAAGGAACTGGTCACTTCAGATCCTTCATTATAGTGATGGCACTGGGTTGGGAAGTTGGTCAGGGAGACAAAGAAAATGAACTTTAAGTGATTCAAAATATTTTATTTCTCTCATAAAAGATTGTTAATCAAATATTACAAAGAAAAATGAATTTTGTTTGGTAGGCTTTAGAATATCGCTTTCCTTGTTTTTTAGTAGTCTCAACAGCCCCTACCCCCATAAAAGGATAAGTTGGCTAAATCTCATCATTGACTAGCATAATGTGCTATTTTCAGAATCTTTTCTCTTTCTTGAATTTTGAGATGTTTACATTCTTGATAAAAGCAGTATTTTTTTTTATATCCATATGGGAAATGCACTAAAGCAAAGTAAATTAAGTATGTATATTGTAACCATTCAGAAAGCATCTGTCAAATACTGACCACAAGGTGTGTGTGTGTGTGTGTGTGTGTGTGTGTGTGTGAGAGAGAGAGAGAGAGAGAGAGAGAGAGAGAGAGAGAGAGAGAGAGAGAAAGATTAGTATATGTATGTTTCTTTTAGAAGCAGGAACTATGGCTCTATATTTTATTCTCTATACACTTACACCCACCAATTGGTTAGTAAATATTATTAAATATAAGCACATACATACTATACTTTGTTGTTAAAATAGGGTCTCTCTGAGTTGCCCAGGCTGGCCTCGAACTTACCATCCAACTTACCATCCTCTCATCTCTGCCTCGGGAGTAGCTGGGCTACAGGTGAACATCACCTCATCTGGCTACTCTGAATTTAAGGTACTTTTTCTCCAAATCAGGATGCATATTTATTTATCTAGTCACTAAGTTATCAAATGTTGAAATATGACAATGTAAACGCATCCTGGTTAGTCCTTTCACATTTTGTAACTTTTTACCCTCAAGTCCCAGTTTCCAACCTGGTTTCCTTAACCAGTAGAGCTTTTCCTGAAGTACTATCAATGTTTGTTTACAAACATTTAAAACAATATGTAAGTTTAACAGATGTGATTAAAAGTATAGAGTAATTTCTCTACACTAAGATTTTTGTAGTAAAATCTTTGTTCATTAGGATATAATAAATTGCTAGAAAGCTTAGGAAAAATTCTATGGGACATATATATGTATAAATTTAAGTCATTTACATTGTTTAAAGTTATTGGAGAGAGAGAAGCATATTTCCTTTGAGATAGAATATGATAATAAATATTCATGGAGGTATTATGTTGTCCTGTCTATTGAGATCTTCAAGACTTCTTGTCTGCATAAGAAATGCTGTAGAAATGTCACAGCTCACTATCTCCCCTCTCCATGCTCTCCTAGGAAATAAGGTGCAAAAGAAAGACACAATGATCCACTCTTTTTATTCCATTTGGGGTAAACATAGGATAAAATAAAATTGAGCTCACATTGATTGCTATTTCCAGAATTGCATATATTTTAAAGCCACTATACAGATTCTACAGACAGGAGCCTTTCTGCCAGATGAAATACAGAGAATTTAGGGACCACTAAAGAGTTTTCATTCATCTTATTCATATTTCCATGTTGAAATATGATTATAGTCCATGATTATAGTTCTAATGTACTCTATTCTATGGAGTCATGTGTTTAAAATTCCAGTAAAAGCAAAATTTTATAGATTTTATAATATATGATATGTTTAGCATATAAAATAGAAAATATATAAGGTAGACAAAAATGCTGAAAGCAGCTAAATTAATTGCCTAAAATTTCATAGTTAATGAGATGCAACATCAGGATTGAAAACCTGATTTATATGATTCAGAAGTTCAGGTTATACCATAGTAATTGATGGGACCTGTACACTCTGATCATTCACCTAAGTCTGCTGTTATCAATACTTGTTGTTAGGTTATTCAAATGAGTATCCTCATTCTTTTGATATGTTAAGAACCTTTTGATGAAGATTGCTAAAACTCATTAGAGTGATAATTAGATTGTCAACATAGGCAGAATATAGTAATTTGCTAATCCTTATTGGGTGTTAAGGGTTTGAACATTAATCACATAACACATGCATATTTTACTTGGATGAGTCTTTTGCATATCTATTACCCCTTTATTGAAAGGAAAAAATCTTGACATATATTAGCCAAAGAAATTGTTTTGTAATGTGTTTAAATTGTATCTCTGTCAATATTTGATACATAAATTGAGTATCAACATTATTGGAATCTCAGGAAACTGTCATATGATCCCTGACAGTTTTCTTTCAAAGCTATCAAAAAGAAAATTGCTTTTAATTAAATACATCAGAAAACTTTGAAACATATTTAACCTGTAATTTACAGCTTAGGAAGCAAATTATTTACAGGTTTGGAAAATGGTCTGTTCTAAGAGAAACATATTTGGGTGTCATTGATTAGAATGATAGACTTATATCTTTATATACTGCAAAATTATACCGCTTTTATTAGATTTCATAGCACCTGTCAGAACTCAATGCTAGGGGAAAAGATAAAGATGACAAAAATTGAAGGTTGAGGATGAATAGGCCTTCCAAGGAGCTGATCTTTTTCTGATCTGATAGGCCGCTTCTATTTTCTATCTTTTTTGTTGTTGTTGTTCTGCAGACAACTGCATATCAAAAGCCTTTTCACTAGTTATCAGTAATCTCTTAGGATTTGAGGAAAAGAGCTTTGTAAAGACAATATCCAAAAGTCACATACTTTACAATATTTTCTTTGGTGCTAGTTTTGTTTTCATCTTTAGAAGTTTTAAAACTTTGTTACAAAATTTTTCATTAAGCTAAAATAGGTTTCTACCAGTGTTTTGGCATTGATACTACCTTCTTCATATATACTTGTGAATGTCTAGTGATACGACTTTTGATGGGCTTTTTTGGAAATTAAAGAGTGTTTTTTGTAGAATGAGCCTAAGCTTTGTGGTCAGAAGGGGTTAGAAAGCTTTATTTCTAGATTTCCGAGCTGGGAATATAACATTTCACAATTTTTGCTTATCAAATGAACCTTTTAATTATGCCTTTGTGTGTGTGTGTGTGTGTGTGTGTGTGTGTGTGTGTGTGTGTGTATGTGTGTGTGTGGTACAAGTTATGGCACCTCGGGGCATTCTAATTCCAAGCTATACTCCAGCCCTATTTTATTCTTTATTTTGGAAAAGGGTCTCACTAAGTTGCAGAGGGCCTTAGAATTTGCTGAGGCTGGCTGTGAACCTTTGATCCTCCTGTCTCTGTCTCCCAAGTACTGGGATTACAAGTGTGTGCCACCACGCCTGGCTCAAATTATGTCTTTTTTTATATGCACATACCTTCATTTCTCTAGGTTTCTAAATTTTTTTCAGAATAATATAATACATGGCATTTACTTTATAAAATTATATATAAATATAGCTGATTTGGACTTCCTTTTTTCAGAAGAATCCTTTTCTGTTGGCATTGTTATTCCCTGTCTTCCTGTCTCTGGAAATAGTTAACTGGATGGTTACTGTCTTTATGGCCTATCATTTTAGTAGGCTTTCCATTGCTGTGGCAAAATACCTGAGAAAAACAAAAGGTGGAAATACTTTGGTACAGATCTGTTGGGTACAGAGGTTTCAGGTCAGTCTCTTGGCCTCATCTCCGTGGGCCTGTAGCAAGGTGGTGGGAGTGCATGCTGGAGCAAGCTGCTCTCTCCACAGTGTAGCCAAGAAGCAAAGAGACTTTTTCATAACAAAGACCATTCCATCAAACCCATTGAGCTATGACTCCATAAGTGGTCAGTCCATTCACAAGGTCTGGTCCCCAGGATGCAGTCACCTCGCAAAACCCCTACCTCTGAACACTGCTGCCTTGAGGTAGGTTCTTCTACACTTGAGCTTCAGATGGACATTTAAGATCCAAACCATAACTTACTAATCATGTAAGATTATGTTCATACCCATAAGCCATGTGATTCTGTGTCAGGTCAGTTAAGTTTCACTTTCTCATACATCCTTTCCAGAGGAGAAAAGGTCCTGGGAGAGTTGTGGTTGCCTTCTTGAAAACATGTATGTCCCTATGAGTCAATGTCCACTAGTGAATTTTGTTTGCTGGGACAGCACTGTCCTGTGTATTGTGAAAGGAAACTCATAATATTTTTAAGAAATAACTGCATTTGAAATTGCAATGTTCCTTAGTCTAAAAATGTACTTTTTAAATTATGAAATTAAGTATATTATTTACCCCATACATATAAAAGTTTAGTTGCGCATATACTGCCCTTTACAAATGAGGGAAAACATGCAATCTGCATTTTGTCAAGAATATGCCTTCACGTTTATTTCCTTCTTTTTCTTCTCATACTAAAATTTTCCTATAAAAAAATTGCTTCCATTTTCACTTTATTATCTTTTTTACTTCAATTTAATGTTGAATTTGTGTAGGCATTATAATGTTAACAAAATGTTTATTTACTTATTTTGTCTTTTTGTTTTTGCTCTGTTTAGGGTTAATTTTTTTTTTTTTTTTTAAGATAGGGACAGAGAACCTTCTTTCTCATGGTATTTCTCCCTTGGTATAATTTCTCACATTTATTCACTTCTTTCTCTTCCATTTCTGCTTAGCAACAAATAGCCCAAGCCATTACTATTTCGGCATAGTATGGAGAATTTTCCTTTCAGTCACTGTAGGGGTTCTCAAATGGAAATTCCTCACTGGGCAATATTATATAATCATTGGTAAGACATGTGTGGTAGCTTAGGAAAATAAACAGATTATAGTTTAAATTTCAGGGATAGAAAACAATATATAATATAAAAGCTGGCCTGAAGGGGTTTTGTTTTGTCCAGTGTGGATGGGACTTTCACAGAAGAACACACATGAGGACGATTCACAGTCAATGTTCATAAACCACAGTGAGATTTATACTCTCCAAAAACCTAACCTAACAATTTCTGTGTCTTAATAAGTTTACTGCATTTACAGTTCCTCCTATTTCTGCATTGTTTTCCAATTGTGCGGGGCAGGCCACAGGTAACTCAGCACTGAGCAGTCTTCCCAAGGCGGCACAGGGAACAAGCAGAACTGTAATTGCTCTTCCAAGTTGATAGCTGACATGTATATTGCTTATCGTGTTAATCAATACATTTAACATATAGTAACTCACTTAATTCTTTTAATAACCGTTAGGTCAGGCTTTCACATTTTTTATGTAAAAAAAAAAAATAGGAGAGAGACAACTTTTGCCAAAGTTGCACAACTAGTAGGTGGCAGGGGCTGGTAGTATTCAAACCCTGGTGGCCTGGTTCCTCCCTCTGTTCTTACTCACTAAATGTTACCACCCTTTATAAAGGCTTATCACTTGGAGAATTTGAGAGTGAAACAGAAATACAAAGAGAAAAGTCTAAAGTATTGGAGAGTGGAAAAAATTTACCTCCAAAATAGCCATCGGACACTAGACATGTTATCTTCAACAGAACCTAATGGAATACATTGTGAAAGTTCCTGGGAAAATGTCAGCCTAGAATTCTCCAAGCACTTTAGCCAAGTAGAATAAAGGTGGAATACAGTAACAGTCATATATGCAGATCCTGAGAGTTTACATTCATGTTTCTGAAGAAATTAGTAAGAATGTACTCAAGAAAGAGGAAATTACTATGTTTTTGTGGCTTTTTATAATAACAAAACATGCTCTTAAGAGGGTGCCTAGTGTTCTTGGCACTGTGGTGCTTATCTATAATTCCAGCTACTTAGGAGGCTGAGATAGGAGGATACCAGGTGTGAGGCCAATCTGGGTAATTTAAAAACAACCTATCTCAAAATAAAATTTAAAGAAAGAGCTGAGCATGGGGGGCCAGGGTACCTCAGAGATAGAATGCTCCTGGATTTACATGCCCAGTAATGGGGAAATGAAGGTGCTTAGTATAGTGCTTAGCAAATACTTACTAACCCCTCAATGTAATTTCCTTTCCATATATTGAAAAATATGCTATAAAGGTATTTATTAAAAATAAGATTCTACCAAAATTAGCATACTGTCTTGATTAAAACTTTTTCTAAAGACTGAAATATTAGTTATTGAAAGAAAGTGCTCACAGAGGACATTTCTGCTGATGACAGTGGAGGTAGTAAATGCCATGGTGTTTCAGAATATTGTTATTTATTGCCATCTAGTAAATACACGTAGCTCAACTTTAGTAGGCTAGATTACTAAGTGATTTAGAATTTATGAATCATAAATAATGAGTCTCTTCTGCTTCTTTAATGTCCTCATAATTGATTAGAAAACCCAAGCACTTTATATAGCAATTGCACGTTGATGTGGTCACTTAAATTCTAAGATTTACTGTTTCTTTTTCAGCGCCTGGCTTTGGAAGCAGAGAAAGTTCAAGCAGCCCACCAATGGAGGGAAGATTTTGCAGTAAGGACCCTTTGTAACTACTTGATTTAAGTAGATTGACATTTTGTGTTTGGATAACTATGATAATGTTAAAATATCTGTAGTAATATAATTTTATATTGTCACAGGATGAGAAAACAGCCCGGCTTTGTTCCTTTTTTTAAAATGCTTTTGGATAATCAGGGCTAATTAAGTTAGAAATGTTCTTGTTTATGTTTTATGTTAAACAAAATTCCTTTAAAATATTCTCCTATACTTAAAGGTATTTATAAAATACATTCAAAATAGAATTGAATTACAATTTCTTAATAATTGCTATAGTATTATGAATATCCTACTTGCAAAACAAGTTGTACTTAACTGCTTTGAGAAGCAGTATGCCTCTTACAATCACCTTGATGGTAGGCAGTCTGTTTATAGTGAGGATGAATATATTAAACCTCTTGAAATTTAATTTTCTTCGCTTTGGCTAGAAGTACTCTTCTACTTTGGCCTACTTTTAGAAATGCCAGCTGGCATTAAGTTTTGCATGCATTTTTCCCCCCTTATACACGTGTGTTGCAAGGGGTACTGGTTTAATTGTATAAATAGAAGAATAGTGATGGGGTTGGTCTACAGCATCTGTCTACCTTCTAAGAGTCCAAGGACACAGTGAAAAAGTCTATCCTTAATGGCCAGCTAAAGTACTTCAGTTACATATTTGAGCTATTTCATTTACAATGGAGATTTTTGTGTGTGTGTGTCTGATCACTAAAATTTCTAGACAATTCATTTTGGGGATATAACTTTCCCCCATCCCTATTTAACATAAGATTAGAATATGATGACTTGAATGTACTTTCTAGTATCTAAAAACAGAAGTGACAAATTTAACATTAAGAAAGTTGTGCTTCAATAGGAGGTTTAGGATCTAACCTTTGTTTTTCTTGTATATCAAAGGAAAATGCACTAAATAATAGTTCATTCACGTACAATAGTTAATCTTCCATAATTGATGCTTCTGATATGATTCACTTTTTACTGTATTTTCCAGTAATTTATATTTTTTAGTCTACATGACTGTTGTCTCTATTTGACAGCTGTCAATTTGTTCAATCCTTCGAGTAAATTGATCATATTGCATGACTTTCTGGTGTCCTGTTAGTACTGTTTTTGTCCACAATTGTTTATCATGGTTAGATTAATAAAGATCAATCTATCAGTCATAATATCTAAAGGAAACATATCAATGACTAACTAAAGCAAGTAAGCCCCTTGAACATTGAGGACAAATTGTTATGTTACCCAGTGGAGGGGTTCATAATGTATTTACTTGCTTTTATCTATAAGGAAAAAAAGTTGAAATTCTGTTTCTCAAATAGATTAATAATCTATTCAAATAAAAATAAAATTAGTCTATTCAAATAAATATGGTTAACTAATATTAAATGAGAGTTACTCTTCCCCCCACCTATCATATAGGTAGTATGGTTAAAGCAGTGTGACGTATAATCTGTCAAGCGATATCTACCTAGTAAGGCACTCCACAACTTAGTAAGACCCTGTTTCAAAATAAAGAATAAAAAAAATAGGGCTGGGGATATAACTCGGAGGTGGAATGCCACTGAGTTCAATCCCCAGTACCGCAAAGATAATGTTTTCTTTCCCAAATATATTTTAACTCTCTAATACTGAGATCCTTAACACTAAATCAGCATTTTGGCAATGATTTTCATCTCTTTCTAGAGGGAGTGAGTGACCATTATTTACAATGCAAATTCAATGCATGTCAGGTATTACATATTTTATTGAATCTAAGCCATTGTTAATTATAAGGCATTCTTTCATTCTATTTATTAGTTTCTAAGAAAAAAGAAGGCAATTAAATTGGTACAACAGCAATTTTAAGCTATGTTATTTGTGAGATGTCAAAATGTGAAAAAATTTACCTTGAAATGTAACCCCTATTATACACTCTCTCTCAGTGACTATGTCTAAGTAACAGCACAGCTAGAAAGTCATGCAAGATGACAAATTGAACCCACAATGCCTCAAATGCCATTAGTGAATCTTAAATGGTTAAATAGAAAATAAATGGTTTGCCCAGCAAGTGTGAGATGTTCTAAGAAAATAGTGGTCACCGCATGGCAAAATTCTTGAACATTTTTTTTTTAATTTCCCTTTAGGTTACCTCAGTTTATTTGGGGCCTATGACATATTGATTGACATCAAAAGAGATTGTTAAAGGGAAAACAAGTGAATGCACTTTAGAGCCCCATCAATTCATTTTTCCTGCATTCTCTTCTTTGAGGGCTGTCCATGTTCACAAGACACATCTCTGTCACAGTTTGCACATTAAGAGTTGATGTTTTTCATCTCTTACCATGTCAACCATACACAGTCTTTATAATAACCCTGCCCTTTGAAATACCATGGGGTGATAGAACATTGAGATAGTGATGGTTTTATGCTTGGAGAACAGAGCCTAAATAAAAATTGCCTTATCTTAAGACTCAAATAAGTAAAAGATACAAAAATATCACATATTCTCTCCATTTTTTTTTATGAAGTACATGGTGCTCCCCCCACCTTTGATTTAGCAAAGTTAAATCCTTAAATGCCAGAATACAATTCAAATTGGTGGTTGAAAATCAAAAATCATCATGAAATCTCTCCTTACTTTGTGAGAGTATACAAAACAGTTGCAAATTTGGAAGCATTTTAACCAAACATTTGAAAGTGTTTAATTTGAAGTTAAATGCTACCATCTTGCAAAAGGTCCTCCATTTAAACTCTATAATCCTTTCATCTTTCAAGGTATTTAACTATTTGCACCAGTACAGTAGTTCTTTAATGCCATCCTTTAATAATTTAACACTAAGATGATTTAGAAGGCGGAAATAGTTTCCTAAAAGGTACATTAACATTTCAAAAAGAAATATAATATTCGGCTTCTTCCCTCAAGTATAAGTGAGCAAGTTTCATTAATATTACTTGGGCAAAATGTTGATTAACATTCCCCACTGTGTAATGTAGAGAAATCTCATAAACAACAAGAACAAAAGGCAAAGCACTAATATGCTGGCAACAACAAAGGGCTCGTGTAATTCAGACTCTCCCTTGGCTCCATTTAATTCCCAGCTGAATATACAATTGAGGGAACAAAGGGTGTTCACTCTAAATGGATTAAGATTTATGCGGTCATGCATTTGCAAGTTCAAACCAATATTTGTAAATAAGCTATGTCTACCAGCTGCCTTCTAGGTCTCCATGCAACTCATGGGTGTTAAAGGTGATATTTCATGTCATTTCTGATGGACAAATTATTTTATTACAGACAGGTGGGATAAGAAAAAAAAAATGCTTGGAAAACTAATTGTTCCGCATGAAATAGTCACTATTATTTCTACCTAACAGATCTTTTCCAATTGCATTTGAAATCTCATTTTGATTGCATTGCAATGGTTGGTTAACCAACACAATTTTATTTTCAACTAAGCCCACAATATTAATTGTACTTACACATGTATAAACATAAGAGGTGGCTAATTTGTATTTTAATAACTAGGATCTTTATGAAATGGCTTATTAGTGGCAGCTTGTTACTATGCAGGCTGAGCGCAGACGTCTAGAAACCAGCCAGTAAATACAACATTTGAAGAGCCTGCTTTAACTATGGCTTCATAGAGAAAGTAAATTATAAGGTGCAAAATTTTCTACTGTGATTGGATGTTGGATGTTATTGAGTGTCAATCAGCCTAATTTAGTTATTCAATATAATTTTAGCTTTATAAATTTTAGAATTACCTTGCAAAGTCATATTTTGAAATGTTTCTTTTAAAATTGTAACATTAAAAATTTTATGTTTATGTGAGTGAAGTTAATAGGCATTGGCATTATGCATTTATTTCACCTATCCTTATTCATTTCATCAAATTGCATCATTCTTGTTGATTGTAGCACAATTATGAATATATGGAATGGGGAAACATTTGTTTTGATAATGTGTAAAGACAAATACGATTTTATATTACAACTTGGTATCAGTCTTTGGATATGAAAGAATTGATTTCCATGAGTAAAAATTGTGGGAGTGGCATTCTGTCTTAATGAATGAATGAGTGAATTTAATAGATCACCAAAATGATTTTAAGCTCTGGCTTGATAGTTTTCCTTAGTTTCAACCTCTGGTTGAACTACTCACATATTTAGTGTTTTTGCTAGTAGAGACACAGTCTCGTATTACTGCTTCTTTTTTATTACTGCTTCTTTTAGGAGTCTTGGGACTCCATCCTCATCAAGATGGATAAAAGGAGCAACAATGTAAAACTGATTTACCTAAATATTCTGGGAAACCAGTTTAATGGACAGGAGTCAGGCTAGTTTATTGTACTTTTATATAGGTGGTCACATATAAGTGACCATAAGAGTGATCGTTTATTCATTAAGACAGAATGCCATTCCCACAATTTTTATTCATGGAAATCAATTCTTTCATATCCAAAGACTCATACCAAGTTGGAATACAAAATCATATTTGTCCTTACACATTACCAAAACAACTGTTTTCCCATTCCATATATTCATAATTGTGCTACAGTCAACAAGAATGCTACACACCAGAATACAAAATAATAACTATGGGCTTTTTTGTTACTTATCCTGAGTGATAGCCCATATCTTTTGCTTCTTATATTGAAAGCTAGCAAAATATTTAATAATTACCTAGTAAAAACCATTAGTCTCACACTTAGTAATTTTATGATTTATAGTGCACTCTCTGACCTCACTTTCTCTGATTTAAATTAAACCCAAAGAAAGGATAGTATGCTATAATAGAGTAGAAGCTCCTTAGTGAGACACTGTGATGGTTTGTCCTATAGTAATGCAAATTTAGGCATGAGTAGGCCTGCATAAATTTCTTCCCCTTTACTCTCCATTCAGGGAAGGAAAAGTTAAAAAGTAGAGCCAGCATTCTTCACATAAGTAGTTGAGAAGACAGGTCTATGTTATTCTAGACCAATCTAGCCTCAGTATCCCAGGGCTCAGATTATGAAAATAGGACTGTTATTGAGAGATTTCTGGAATTTTTGCCCATATTATGAAGCAATACAGAGTGTCCATACTCCTCCTCATTGATATTGAAGCTGGAGTCCGTTATTGCCAATAACTAGTACCAAATTGCAGATGTCTAAAGAGGGTTTTAAACTCAGATATTAACTTCTCCAAAACTTGAGCTGCATTTTATTGAAAATTTTGATACCACTTGAGCATTAAAATGAGGGTTTACTATATTAATTCTGAACAACAAAACAAATGTAAAAACATTACAATTTACTATAATTTACATATAATGCATTAGTGGATGCATTCCATGAGCTTCTATCCATTTCACTTCTTGTTTTAAAGTCTTTGGCGAAGCTGGGCCTGGTGCGCCTAGTTCTTGGGAGGCTGAGACAGCAAGATCCCAGCGTCCAAGCCGCCTCAGCAACTTAGTGAGGCTTGCAGCAATCTCGTGAGACACTGTTTCCAAATAAAAAAATAGAACTGTGGGTATAGTTTGGAGGAAGAATGCCCCTGGATTTAATCCCAAGCACCACAAAAAAAATAATAAATTACTACTACTACTACTACTAATAATAATAATAATAGTAAAGTATTTGGTGATTCTCCCTTTAGCATGTATAATTAGAGTATACAAGATCCTTCATGATCTGGCCTATCTCACTTTTCCTAAATTTTCTATTGTAACATCACTTCAGCAGCTATTACCATTATCCTGAGATTCCATACTCAACACAGAGTAAATTACTTGATGGTTCCCTAAAATAGTATTATTTTACTCACCTCCAGTCTTTTTGAAAATCTCTGGTTAGAAATCTTTTCTCTCTTGCCAATTTCCTCTTATCTTTCACTGACAAGTATGGGATATGCTGTTGTATATGCTCCACTAATGCTCATATATATGTATTGCAATGTATGTATATATATATATTTTTTTCTCCCCATATATATTTTTTTAACCACTAAAATGAAAACTTCCTGGAAATAAGGAGTGTGGCTAATGTATTACCAAGAAGACTGTAGTTTAGTACAAAACATGTCAGACAATAGCCTCTACATAATTTTTAAATCAAAACATATTATTTTTAATATAGGGACATTTGTTTTTACTTGTAAACATTACTGTAAAAGTTACCGAAAAAGTTATTTGAACTGCATTTTAAGTGTCTGTATACAAATATATTTCCTAGTACCACACACACTATATATATATAGTGTGTGTATGTATATGTACATATATATATATAGTGTGTGTATATATATAGTGTGTGTATGTATATGTACATGTATATATAGTGTGTGTATATGTACATATATAATATATATATATAGTGTGTGTATGTATATGTACATGTATATATAGTGTGTGTATATATATAGTGTGTGTATGTATATGTACATATATATATAGTGTGTGTGTATATATATAGTGTGTGTATGTATATGTACATGTATATATAGTGTGTGTATATGTACATATATAATATATATATATAGTGTGTGTGTATATGTACATGTATATATAGTGTGTGTATATGTACATATATAATATATATATATATAGTGTGTGTGTGTATATGTACATGTATATATAGTGTGTGTATATGTACATATATAATATATATATATAGTGTGTGTATATATATAGTGTGTGTATGTATATGTACATATATATATAGTGTGTGTATACATGTAGTGTGTGTGTATATGTACATGTATATATAGTGTGTGTATATGTACATATATAATATATATATAGTGTGTGTATGTATATGTACATATATATATAGTGTGTGTGTATACATATAGTGTGTGTGTATATGTACATGTATATATAGTGTGTGTATATGTACATATATAATATATATATAGTGTGTGTATATATATAGTGTGTGTATGTATATGTA
>PVLC010010746.1:0-49413 GCA_004027655.1 Graphiurus murinus
TTTTTTGGCGGTACTGGGGATTGAACTCAGGGGCATTCTACCTCCGAGCTATACCCCCAGCCCCATTTTTTATTCGTTATTTTGAAACCGAGTCTCACTAAGTTGCGGAGTGCCTCACTAGGTAGCTGAGGCTGGCCGCGAACCCGGATCCTCTGGTCTCAGCCTCCCGAATGCTGGGATTACAAGCGTGCGCCACCACGCCCGGCTCCCTCAACCCTTTTTAATTTTTTTTTAACTTTGAAACAGGGTTTACTAAGTTGCTGAGGGATCCTTGAAGCCAGGATCCTCTTGTCTCAGCCTCCCAAGTACTGGGATTCATGCCCAGCTTCAGCAGAACTTCAGCTATATGTCCAAATGATCAGAAACCTGGAATATAAGCCAGGCATGGTGGCATGCACTTGTAATCCCAGCATTTGGGAGGCTGAGACCGGAGAATCCGGGTTCGCGGTCAGCCTCAGCTACCTAGTGAGGCCCTCCAAAACTTAGTGAGACCCTGTTTCAAAGATAAAGAATAAAAAATAGGGCTGGGGGTATAGCTCAGAGGTAGAATGCCCCTGAGTTCAATCCCCAGTACCACAAAAAAAAAAAAAAAAGAAAAGAAAAAGAAAAAGAAACCTGGGATAGTCAGATGTGTACGCGAGCAAGGCCACCCTCCTCAGTATAGTCACTTTTGAAATTCCCCTCTCAGGCCAGGCGTGGTGGTACACGCTTGTAATTCCAGTGCTTGGGAGGCTGAGACCCAAGGATCCGGGTTCACAGCCTGCCTCAGCTACTTAGTGAGGCCCTCAGCAACTGAGTGAGACCCTATTTCAAAATAAAGAATAAAAAATAGGACTAGGGGTGTAGCTTGGAGGTAAAATGCCCCTGGGTTTAATCCCCAGTACGGCCAAAAAAAGAAAGAAAGAAAAAAAAAGAAATTCCCCTCTTAGACTGTTTTTGGAGTTGACAGCAGCAATTTGGGGGAATTTCCTCAGCGGTAGAGGGTGAGATCTTTTAGGTCTGAGTCTGAATTTTGGAAGTTGCTTTAAGTCATTCAGTGCAAAGACTCAACTCATATTTAAAGTGAGCTCTCCAGCGGCTTAAAAGCAAGCAGAAGAATTCTGTCTGATATATATGGCAGGAATGAGAAAATTAGGAAAAATCACCATTTCGCAACTCCTAGAGAAATGATTGATTCAGACAGTGGTCATCAATGGTTGAACACATTGGATGAAAGGTTGATGAGAAACTCGACCACAGAGAGATCAGGCTGTCACTTCCGGAAACAATGATCAATCTTAATGTCATTGAAAGTAGGACAGCCTGCTTCTCCCGAGGTAATGCAATAAGCAGCACACAGGCTGACCAGAGTGTTCCTGCCAAAAATGCCAATCGCGCCCCTAGTGCTAACTTCTATTTGCAGGGAAAATCAAGAGATGGGGTACCGTACGAGGAAAATGACTTACATGACACCACAGAGAGGCACGGAGAAAAGTCCAGAGCATGGGTAAATTTACAGGACAACTGTAAACGTGTACCAGTCGGGTGAAAAATGAAGACAGCAATGAGGTATCCAAGATTAAAAGACAGTGAAGGGACCTAACAGCCAAACGTAATGCCTAATCTTTCCGAACAAACCAACTATAAAAATAATGAGCACTTCTGAGACAACTGGGGAAATTTGCTTGTGAACTGAGCATGAGACAGTGTCAGAGAATTATTAATTTTGTTAGACGCAATCACGGCTTTATGGCTTTGTGAAAATAATGTTGACATGTTTTAGAGCTGCATATTGAGAGGTTTAGAGGTGACACGACCTGATGTCCAGGATTTGCCTTAAAACAGATGAGCCAAGAACAAAAACCCTGAAGTGTCGAGGCAGTGACAAATGAGCAGGATCCTGGTCATTGCATCTGAGCTACTGTACTCATCTCCTTATTCTTGCTAGAAATATTTTAAAATAAACAACAGGAGTGTGTCTCAGTCTTTTGTCTGTTACTAAAACTGAATTCCAGCGGGTGTGGTGGTGCACACTTGTCATCCCAGTACTTAGGAGGCTGAGTCAGGAGGATCGTGGGTTCACGGGCCAGCCTCAGCTACTTACTGAGGCCCTCTGCAACTTAGTGAGACCCTGTTTCAAAATAAAGAATAAAAAATAGGGATAGGAGTGTAACTCAGAGGTAGAATGCCCTTGAGTTCAAGTCCCAGTACTAAAGCAAAAAAAAAAAAAAAAAAGCTTAATTCTACAGACTGGTCATCTTATAACGAATAGACGTTTCTTTAGCTTATGGTCCTGGAGACTGGGGTCCAAGGTGAAGGGGCAGCCTCTGGCCACAGCCTTCTTGCTGTGTGATAACATGGCAGAGGGCATTATGTGATGAGAGACAGGAAGCTCAAGCTCAGGACTCTCTTCCTCTTCTTAGAAAGCCACTAACGCCATCATGCAGTCCACTCTTATGATCGCATGTGATCCTAGCCACCTCCAAAGGTTCTGCCTCCAAATGCCACTAACCTTTAGGAATTAAGTTTCCAACACGTAGACTCTGGGGGCACAGAGGGGAAGTAGTGGTGCTTCGAAGCTGGGCCTTCTGACGGCGCCAGGCCACAGGCCTGTGAGCTTGTATTGCTCTACAAGGGAGAGAGAATGGGAAGAGGAGGAAGGAGAAGAAGAAGGAGGCGAAGGAAGGGTCTTTCAGGCAGCATTCTTGCAGCTATAATCCAAAGATTGACCATGTAACTTAGAGGAAAGAAAATTTCTTTTCTTATGGTTTCGGGCTCAGTCGTGTGAAGCTGAGGACCTCGGATCTCAGGGCATGGCGACGGGAGGAGGAGGGAGAGCACGTGGGCTGTGTTCACATCATGGAGGCTGGAAACAAGAGAGACAGCAGGAGGAGGAGGGCCATGTATGATCTCCAAGGCGGCACCCCAGGGACCCCTCTTCCAGCCACACCCTGCCAGCCTACCGGGTACCAGCCAGGTAAATCCATTGCGATGGATTTATCCAATTCTGGGATTGCAACCCTCATGGCTTAATTACATCAGCTCCAAACATTAATAAATGAGCTCTTTAGGGGGCATTTCATATCTAACTATAACAGAAGGGGAGCAGGAGAAGGATGGGGCACACCTCCAGATGCTGGTAGGTAAGGACCTCCAGGATCTGTCCGTTGTGGTGCAGCAAGAGCCAGAACGATGGACGCAGGAGGCTACCGCTTAGAGTGAAGAGCAGGCGCGTGCGTACGCATCCATCTTTCTCTAGAAGGATGCAAAAGAAATCAGAAGTTGCCACAGCAGAGGGAAACTGGTGGCTGGGCCAGAGTAGGAAGGAAATTTACACCATACATTCTTTTGTACCTTTGAATTTTATACACTATGTATGTACTGCTTATTTTTTTTAAAAGCAATTTTAAAGAAAAAAAAACTGAAAAAAAAAAAAAAAAAGCGCCATGCATTTATCCCTCAATTGTAAGCAGGGCATTTCTATTCTAGAGTAAATTCTAAGCTGTGAAAGGTTACAGGCTGGCGGAGGGTGGGGGGTGTCCACCTCATTTAAGCCCCTCTTCTTCTGGAACTATACTCCCCCCCAACACACACACACACACACACACACACACACACTCACACACACACACACACACACACACACACACACACACACACGCAGAATGCATAAAAGACAGACTCAGGTGGCCCCACATGAGGCTGCAGCTGCAGTCACTGACCAGGACAGCCCCCTAGTGACCAGGAGCCACCAGCTTTTCACCATCCCTCCAAACCAGTCTCATGTTTCATGCATGAGCCCAGGTGTGTGTGTGTGTGTGTGTGTGTGTGTGTGTGTGTGTGTAATTGTGGCAAAACAGACATAACATAAATTTGCCATCTTACCCACCTTTAAGTGTGCAGTTCAGTTGTATGACATTCTAATGTTGTACAACCCATCTCTAGAACTCTTTTCCTATAAAAAAGCTAAAACTCTCTGCTCCTTAAATGACTCCCATCCTTCGTCCTGAGCAGCCTCTATTCTACTTTAGTCTGTGAGTTTGCCTGCTCTAGGGATCCAATGTAAATGGAGTCGTCCAGTATTTGCCTTTTTGTGACTGGTTTATTTTGCCTAGCATAATACCACTCAGTTCATCCATGTTGTTGCATGGGTCAGAATTTCCTCCTTTTTAAGGCTGAAGAATATGTCACTGTATGCATGGTATTTGCCATACTTTATCTGTTTATACATCAGCGGACACTTGGGTTACTTTTAGCTATTAGGAATACTGCTACTCTGAACATGAGTATACGAGTACCTATTTGAGACACTGCTTTCAATTATACGTGGTATATACAAAGCAGTGGAAATATGTTTCATCTTTTGAGGAACCATCAAACTGTTTTCCATATCAGCTGTACCATTTTGCACTCCTACCAACAGTGCAGAAGGATTCCAACTTCTCCACGTTCTCACCCACACTTGTTATTTTCTCTGTTTTGTTTTGAGAGTAGCCGTCCTAATGAGCGCAAGATAGCATCTCATTGTGGTTTTGATCTGCATTCCACGAATGTCCCGTTTCTTCTTCTTGACTTGGTCCATTGTCTTCAGTCCTGCGCTCTTGCTACAGCCCTTAATGACTCTGTCAGCTTCTTTCGGGTTTTGTGTTTTCCAAATGCACCCAGATGTTCATTATTGGCTTCTCTTTACAAATTCTGGCGGCCGAGGACTTTTCTGATAGACGCTGTAAAGTCTGCGGTTTCAAACAGCGTCTGGCACCAGGCAGTGTGGCAGACGGTCTGAGGGAGCGAGGGGACCCAGGCAGCTCCACGTAGCTCTGGGATGAGCGCGCCTCCCTCGGTGGTGTGTTTGCAGTAGGTTCACCTTTTCCTAGTGAGTCTTTGTTGAGGCTGTAGGTGTCGCTTCCATACTGGGCAGAATTTGGTAATTTGCAGAGACAGGAGGATGGCAGGTTCATGGCCAGCTTCAGCTATTTAGTGAGGACATTCACAACTTAGTGAGACCCTGTTTCAAAATAAAGAATAAAAAGTAGGGCTGGGGGTGTAGCTTGGAGGTAGAATGCCTCTGGGTTCAAGCCCCAGTACTGTAAAAAAAAATAGGACTAGGGGTGTAGCTCAGAGGTGGAATGTCCCTGGGTTCAATCCCCAGTACCCCAGTACCACCAAAAAAAAAAAAAAAAAAGGAAAGGAAAGAAATTGGCTTGTGCAATCACGAAATCTAACAACTCCCCAAATCAGCAGTCATCAAGCCAGAGACCCAGGAGAGCCATGGTATAAGCTCTGGTCCAAGAGCCAGGAGCCTGGAAACCCAAGAAGAGCTGATCTTGCAGTTCTGGTCTGAGGGCAGGAAAAACCCACTGTCCCACTAGGTAGTGAGGCTGGGAAGCTCCCTGTTACTCAGTCTGTGTTCTCTTTAGGCCTTCAACTGTTTGGATGGGGCCCACCCACATCAGGAAGGCAATCTGCTTTACTCCTCTACTAATTCCAATGTTAATACCCTTTGCAAATATGTTTACAGACATACCCAGAGTAATGGTTGGCCAATGTCAACCTGGTCAGGTGGACACAGAAAATTAGCAAAAACAGTCATCATGAAGATTTCCTGTAGAGCTGGGTTCCTCGGCCTTGGCAATACTGACAGTTTGGGCTGGTGGGTTTGGGGTGTGGAAGCTGTCCTGTGCACAGTAGGATATTTAGCAGCATCTTTGGCCATCACCTAAGGCCTGTAGCCTCCCACCCCAACTAGTACAACAAAAATGTCTCCAGACATTGCCAGATGTCCTGGTGTGTGTGTGTGTGTGTGTGTGTATGTGTGTGTGTGTGTGTGTATGCTGCCCCTGGTTGAAAATAACCACCGCTATAGAGCTATAAGCTGGAAAGCCATGCCTTTCTATAAGTTACATTTGTCATCCCAGCAGGGGACTGCTCTGGGCAGAGGAGCGTGCTCAGAAGACTAGAGGCACCTTGCTAGCACCCAACAGAAGCTACCTAAGGTTATAAGGCAATGATGTTCCTATAAGGTCATAGTCACAGATCAGAGTTCTGTGTTTTGACGGAACACTGTAAGTAAATTCTGGTGGTCCCTTGGCCTAAGAGATTCCCCTAGGGCCAGGATCTCTGCCACCCACCTTTCTTCTGGTACTGGGTCCCAACTCCCAGATACTTAGCCAGACGTGAGAGTTAAGCTGAGCCAACCAGAGCCCCTTGAGCCTCTGGCCCCAGTGATTGGGCCTCATCATGGTCAGATGACCTGAGCCAAGCCAATTAGAGTCCTTCCCTAGGACTTTTGCTTTGGAACTGGCAGAAGAAGTGGCTTTCCTCCCTGGCTCGGGAGGTACGAGGTTGTGGGTACCAAGTTTGCAGGCAACTATGTCTCCTGCTGCATGGAGTAAGCTGGTCTGAAAGAAGGATGCAGAGGGAAATGGAAAAGAGAGAGAAACAGAGTTCTGACAACGTTGGAATTCCTGGTCTGGAAGCCTCCCTCTGCCTCAGCCCTTCCTGGGGTTTACTATATGAGACAATAGCACCCAGCTTTTTGCTTACTAAGCTGTGATTTGTGATGGAGTATATATGTGTTTAGACCATCTCCCAGTTTCTTGGCTATAGTTCCTATAACCCTTGGAATCTCTGCAGCCAGAGGAGTGTCCTGTATGCTAATGAGGTGGGAGGTGGGAGCTGGTCACAGAAAAAAACGGGATTGAATTAGAAGGTTGGGACTTTTCAGTCCCACGCCTCCATCTCCACTTCCAGGGAAGGGGAGTGTGTGTGTGTGTGTGTGTGTGTGTGTGTCGGGGGGGGGGGTGATGGCTAATTTAATCACCAAGCATGCCTATGTAATGATCCTTTCATAAAAAACAAAGAGTACTGAGTCCAGGGAGCTTCCAGCTAGCAGAACACATGCTGCTTTCCGCAGGTTTGTACACCCAGAGAGGGCACAGAAGCTCCTTCCTTCCCACAGGGCTTACTGGGTATATCTTTTCTTTAACCTGCTCGTTTGCATCCTTTGCAATAAATGGGTAAAGTTAAGTAAAATGTCTATCTGAATCCTGTGAGCTGCACTAGCAAATTAATCTAACACCAGGAGGGGGTTGTAGAAACCCTACTTTATAGCCTGTCAGCCAGACATCCTAGAGGCCCATGGGATGTGGCTGCAAAGTGGGCGCAGTCCTAGGAACTAAGCCCTCAGCCTATGGGATCTGATGACATCTCTTTGTAGATAGTGTCAGCATTGGATTGAATTAGAGGACACTGGAGAATCTGCTGTAGAGCGGCTTGCTTGCTTGTTGGGGAAAGATGCCCCATATCTGGTCACTGAAGTGTTCTGCACTGTTATGAGAGTACATATAATAGGAGAAGCAGCAGTTGGTTTTATTCTACATGTAAGTGCATCTTAGATTTCTGTTTCCTACATTAAGAGAATCCTGAATTATGTCAGGATGGAATGGAAACAGAGCCAGGATTGAGATGAGGAAAGTGAGGTACACAAGGCCCCAGATTTAAGGAGACTCTTACTCTCAGGCTCCTTCAAGAGCAGGGTTGCACCTAAGGTGAACACCTTAAATCTTGTGTCCCAAGCACTTGTGTCCCTTGCTCCACTCTTCTTGGTGGCAAACACAGCAGTTAGTCACAAATCAAAGTCTCGACTCTCTACAAAGTGCCTTGGGGAACTCAAAACTACAGTTGTCCCCTGACTCATTTGCTTGTTCATTTGTTAAAAACAAACAAACAAGCTGGGTGTGGTGACTAACGCTTGTCCTCTCAGTACTTGGGAGGCTGAGACAGGAAGATTGCAAATTCAAGGACAGCCTCAGCAAGACCCTGTTTCAAAATAAAAATAAAATAGGGTTGGGGATATAGCTCAGAGGTAGGGCTTGCCCGAGTGCCACAAAAAAAAAAAAAAAAAAAAATGATTGAGTGCCTACTGGGTGCCAAATGTTGTGATAGTGAATTTTGTCTTCCTAAGACTGACAGCCTAACCAAGAAGGTAATTGAAAAAATAATAACTTGAGTGACAGGTCCTAAAGAAGAATCGTGTATGGGGTATGTGTGTAGCAAGAGGACATGGAAGTGAGCTAAGGACTACAGGAATATGTGATTTGGATTGGAGAGAAAGAGTGAGATGCACCAAAAAGGGAGAAAATCCCACTTAGAGAGCAGCAAATTCCACTCAATGCACATTCTTCAGAGCCTTTGGGGGAACCTGACATGGGTTAGCTTTGGGGTTTAAAGAGGTGGAAATCACCACCTGCCTGCAAGGCATTGACCTCAACAGTGAAGGAACCAGAGAGGTTCTCAGACCTTGACCATGCAGATCAGTCAATGGTTTCTTTGGGAGTTTAGAGCCAGGCGTTCAATTCAGACAGAGGAAGGAAGGCTTCCAGGACGGCTAACGCCTGCCTGAGCTATGTCTTGGGAGATGAATAGGTACTAGCAGGCAAAGAAGAGAGGTCAGGAAGGTACCAAGAAGAGAATCCAGAGAGGGAAAGGCACGTAGTTGTGGAGATGCGGGAGCACAGTACAAAGCTCTAAGTGATAATCAGGTGCCCAGGCTAGCCCACGCAACCCAACATGGACTGGAAATGCTGTACATTTTCAAAGAACAGTAGAAACAATACTATAGTAGAGTCACATTTACATCATTTTTCAGTGAGTCCCACATACCAGTTTTCCTTCCAGCATGGAGCAGATAGCCATCTCCTACTTGAGCACAGGAGGAAGCCATTGGCTTGGATTGAAAGCTTTGTCATGCGTGAAAAGATACATGACTTTAAATGAGACTAAAATTCAGTGCACCAAGATGTACAACTAGATCTGAGAAGCTAGACAGAATTGAGATGGGCCGAGAGAACCTCAGATACCACATTCTCTTCAGGGTATGGTTAATTGAGGAGAATGGCCCAGAGTTGCCTGCACTTTGAAATTGTCTCTCTCCCTGGTGACATAGATTTGGAAGTTCGAATGTGATGCAGTTCTGCTATTTTCAGGAAGCATCGCCTCTCAGGAGAACAGATGCTGCAGCCAGGTACCTGGCTTTGAGTCCTAGCCTTGCTTTGTAATCATGTGCCCTCTGGCAAGTTATTTCTCTTTGCCCCAATCTCCTCATCCATAAAATAGGGAGAATAGCACTGTTAGGAGAAATAAATGAGTCAACATACGAAGGTGTTTAAGTGCTTTTAAATAAGAGATGTTGACATTGTTCTTATTGGTTGAATAGACCCAGAGTGCCCATCTTACCATCTTTCAGACAGCCTCTGTGAATAAGGGAGAAGGGACCAGTTTCCCGTACCAGGAGTCACTATTGAAGTGCTGCCACTGTATAGGGAAGATTTGGACACCAAGGTTGGTGCTATGGTTTGGATTTAGAATGTCCCCAGACCTCATGTCCTAGACAGAGGGCTGTGTTGGAGGCAGTGCTTGGTTACTAAGGAGAGGTCCCTGGGAGTGTGGCTTTGGGGACTAGACACGTCCCTGGACCCCATCCCCTTGCTCTCCCTCTCTCTCTGCTTCCAGCCTCCATGATGTGAGAGCAGAGTCCCTCCATTTGTGCTCTCTCTGCTTCCTGCCAGCATGCCCTGAGCCCCACAATCAGTTGTGACCCAGCCTAACATGGACTGCAACCTCTGAAAACTCCAGAACTGTGAGCAAATAAATCTTCCTTTAAGTTGTGGTTGTCAGGAATTTGTGGTCACAAAAATGAGAATGCTGACTGAAACAGTTGGGTTAGGACTTGAGAACACAGTGGGAAGAGGTGGGGCAGGCAGGGAGAAGGGAATCCCAGATTCACATCCCACCTCCTGCCCCCACCAGCCTGTGGGTCAGGCTCCAGTTCAGCTCCTTTGGTCTATACCACTCCTGGGTGCTCAGGCATGCACAGCAGTGGCTCAGAGGTAGCTGAGACCACTTGGCCAAGTTACTACCAGCAGTTCTTCAGTGTTCCCATAGCTGACTTGAGTGCTTTTGCCCAGAAAAAAGCATTGAAAGCTTCCTTAGTTATCAAGTGGGAGGTAGGTTGTCTTTTCTGTGTCTCCCCAAGCTCCCCAGATACCCTGCTTTCCTTTACACCTGGCCTTAGCCTGACAAAGCCCAGGCATTTATGTAATTAACCCAAGCCTGGCTGCCTCAAAGTACTCCTCCCCTCTCCCAGTCCATCAAGGGCCAAGGCCAGATCCTTTTTGCCCCTCAGACCTGTCAGCCTATGGTTTTGCTACTCCAAGTGTGGTCTGCAACCTCCTCCACATCACCAGAAAGCTTGTTGGAGATGCAGGATCCTACTGAATGAAATTTGCATCTTTGTGGCACACCTAGGTAACCAGTAGGCATGTTACAGTTTGAGGAATGTTGCCTGAAGCTATGTGGTTGCTTTCTTTGCTGCCTGCTCTCCAGTGCTTCTTGCTAATGGTCTGAAAGCTGACTTCATCAGCTGTGCAAGGCAAATAGCCCTCCTATTAGTGTCCTGTTAGATTATGGATTGGAGTTCACCATCTTGCACCTTTAGTACTCCAGCAGCTGTGCCCTTCTGGCCCTACTGGTCTTGAAAATACTGCTTTCCCTTGAATTTCCCACAGCAGCATATACCACTTTTAGTGAAAGCTTTGGCTATTACATTATAGTACAGGAAATAAAATAATTATTTTTAAAATTATTCTTTAAATCATTATATTACAGCTGGGTGTTGTGGCACATGCTTGTAATCCCAGTACTTGGGAGGCTGAGACAGGAGGATCGCTGGTTTGCTGGTTCAGCTACTTAGTGAGGCCCTCCACAGTTTAGTGAGACCCTGTTTCAAAATAAAGAATAAAAAATAAGCCAGGCGTGGTGGCGCACGCTTGTAATCCCCAGCATTCGGGAGGCTGAGACCGGAGGATCCGGGTTCGGGGCCAGCCTCAGCTACCTAGTGAGGCACTCCGCAACTTAGTGAGACTCGGTTTCAAAATAAAGAATAAAAAAGAGGGCTGGGGGTATAGCTCGGAGGTAGAATGCCCCTTGCCCCTGAGTTCAATCCCCAATACCACAAAAAAAAAAAAAAAAAGAATAAAAAATAGGGCTGAAGGTATAGCTCAGAGGTAGAATGCTTCTGGTTCAATCACCACTACCGTCAATAAAAAATAAATAAATAAATAAATAAATCATAATATCACATCAAAGTTTAAAAGTTAATAGAGGCTAAAAAATACAAATACATGCATACAAACAAGAACAGTCCTGCCTTCTTCACCTACAACTCTATCTCTGGACAAGAGACCATTCTCTTAGGTTCTTCTGGTATAAACCTTGATGTACTGTCATTTCTTGATTCAGTCAATTCTATACTTTATCTCTTGGATTCCCATGTTGGTACATGAAGATTTAGCTTTTTAAAAGTCCTTTCTGGCTGGGCATGGTGGCACATGCTTGTAATCTCAGTTCTTGGGAGGCTGAGACCCGAGGATCTGGGTTCTCGACCAGCCTCAGATACTTCGAAAGGCTCTCTGCAACTTAGTAAGACCCTGTTTCAAAATAAAGAATAAAAAATAGGACTGGGGGTGTAGCTTGGAGGTAGAATGCCTCTGGGTTCAATTCTCAGTACTGCAAAAAAAAAAAATCCTTTCTTCCCCCTTTTTCATTCTATAAATATAGTTTCATTATAATTTTTGACCAAACCAATATTTGGTGTTCAATCATCAAAGTGTTCCTATAATCAAGAAACTCAGGCTTTTTGTGTTAGGCTAATTTTCTGACATTGTTTCTATAATTATTTCCCATTCTGCACTGGTTTTACTATTTTCTGTTACCTGTCACAGAGATAACAAGTGCCCCAAATATTTAACTTTGTGTAATTATTTATATTTTTATAGTTAATAATTTGATAAATTTCATGAAACTATGACTAAGTTTCCCATACCCTAACATGGCTCTGTACAATGTCCTGGCACATAAATTTTCACTTGTTCATACCTGCCAGATAATTGACAGTCATTTCCAACCTTTCTCTATAAACTCACCTCCCAATTATAGAAATGGTATTTTCCTTTACCCTATCCCCCAGGGATTCCCTTTGTCTCTATCTAGTGACTCTCCTAAATTTTCCTCTTTTTGTGTGATTATGCCTTCATTTTGACTAAGAAATATCTGCTAGTCACTTCTTAATATAGTCACAGTTACTGATAGTTTGGCTAAGTATAGATAATATTATAGGTTGAAAGTTAATTTTGTTTGCAATTTTGAAGACATTACTCAATTTTTTATTTTTATTTTATTTTATTTATTTTATTTTTTTTGCCGTACTGGGGATTGAACTCAGGGGCATTCTGCCTCCGAGCTACACTCCCAGCCCTATTTTTTTTATTCTTTATTTTGAAACAGGGTCTCACTAAGTTGTGGAGGGCCTCACTAAGTAGCTGAGGCTGGCTGCAAGCCCGGATCCTCCTGTCTCAGCCTCCCAAGTACTGGGATTACAAGCGTGTACCACTACGCCCAACCCATTACTCAATTTTTTAAAAATGATTCCTAGTGGTGCTGTTAAATGTCATCCTTAATTGTCTTTGTCCTTTATGTACAATCCTTTTCCTTACCATTTCTCACTTACTAAGTTTTGTTGTTTTGCCATTTCACAATGATGCCTTTGTTTTTGATAATTGTGATGGGTATTCAGTGGGTATTTTTAATCAATTTGGAAAATTAGTTTTGAAAATAAGCTTCTGTGCAGAGAAATTTTCTTGTGTTATTCCTTCAGTAATCTTCTCCATACTATGTTCACTATTTTCTCCTTTTCATTTGAAGGTGATCCTTCTGTATCCATCTTTCTAATTTTTAAAACATGGTTATTCTATTTTTCATCTTGTCCTTTTATAAATTTTCTAGTAAATAAATCTGACTTTCAGCTGGGTGTGGGGGCACACACTTGTAATCCCAGTACTTGGGAATCTGAGACAGAAGAATTGCAGGTTTGTGTCCAGCCTCAGCTACTTAGTGAGGCCCTTTGCAGTTTAGTGAGACCTGTTTCAAAATAAAGAATAAAAAATAGGGCTGGTGGTATAGTTCAGAGGTAGAATGCCCCTGGATTCAGTCCCCAGTAGTGAAAAAAAAATTTAATTTTATCTTATAAATCCTTTTAAGTAATTTTATATTCTAGTTTCTTATTTTAATTTTCCAGAGCGATTTCTTCTAAATATTCTGATGATTCTTGACTGCTTGTTTTAATTTAAGATCAAGATTTTCAAAAGTTGATTATAAGCTCAAAGATTATTAGAATCTCTGTGTTCAAAGTGGGGTAGGGTACTTGTTAACTAGTGAAATTTACTCCTGAGTGCTTAAGGAACCCGTTGATTAGTTCACAGAGGAATGACTAATAGAGGTGGGTGAGGGACAGGGCTACGGATATCACCATTGAGCAGATTTTCATGTTCCCCTTGCTTTTAGCCCAACATCTCAGCCCCATGCTTCTCTGTGCCTGGTGACTTGAGTCTGGGGTCCCTCTCATCCATTTTTTCTAGGACTTATGACTTACATTTGCAGGTGGTTGCCTACCTGGTAAAGCAGGAGTGGGGACCTGGAACTGCTCCTTATTTGTCTTTCCAAAGAAGGTTCCTGCCACAGCTCCCCTTCCTGCAGGGTGGGCACGTGGACTCGGTTCTCTGCAGTATCTCCCTCTCAGGGATTTGTGTTTGCCTTCCCGGATTCTACCAAGAGGTTGGTTATTCCTTCTTTAATTTCCTCCATCTGCTTTCCATTTTCACTTATTGTCGTTCAGTGTTATAGGGGATCTCCACCAAAGCTGCACCAAAGCTGTGTTTGTTTGATGGTTTTCATCCTTCTTGCTGTTCGAAGGTGGTTATTTCTTACACAAGGAGGAGGTGTGACTTTCATTTACCTGAACATATTAAAATTCAGTGGACAAGTTAAGCATTACCTTCCCTGAAGCCCCTCGGCCATTTCTACCAGTCGGGACTACACTTGGCTTTGCTCTCTCAGATGCTGGCTTCCTCCTGTGGCACCGGCCCTTTCTTCCCCTGATTTTTTTTATCCCACGATTCCACTTCTGTTTCTCTTCATTTTCTCATGTGCAACTGTTTAGCCCTCTCTTTCTGCAGCCTGCTTCTTTCAGATTTCCTCTAGGGACCTTTCTTTTCACTCAAATGGTGTATTCATTTGGTAGGGTTTCCACAACAAGTTACCACAAACTGGGTGGCTTAAAACACAGGGGACCTTTTTTTCTATCACTTGTGGAAATCAGAAAGCTAAAAATCAAGGTGTCTGCAGGGTATGCTCCCTCTGAAGTCTTTTTTGTTTGTTTTTGTTTTGCAGTATTAGGCATTGAACCCAGGGGCATTATACCTCAGAGCTACACCTCCAGTCCTACTTTTTATTCTTTATTTTGAAAAGGGTCTCACTAAGTTGCAGAGGACCTCACTAAGTAGCTGAGACTGGCCGCAAACCCAGATCCTCCAGTCTCAGCCTCCCAAGTACTGGGATTACAAGTGTGCACCACCACATCTGACTCCCTCTGAAGTCTTTAGGGAAGGATTCTCCTTTGCCTCTTCCTGGCTTTGGGGGATTGCTGTTGACCCTTTGGCATTCCTTGGGTGCATCACCCTAATCCCTGTCCTTATTCCATGGCCTCCTTCCAGTATGCGTGACTGTGTGTCTCCAGATCTCCCTCTCCTTAAAAGGTCACATCCCATTCTAACCCATTATGACCTCATCTTACCTTGGCTACATCTGCAATTACCTTATTTCTAAATAAATCCATATTCTATGGTTCAGGTAGGCACGAATTTTGGAGAAATACTTTTCAACTCAGTACAAGTGGTTCATACAATGTTCTGCTGAACAAAGACTCCTAGTCTTCAAATAATGTGTTTCCCCCCTCACTACAGTAATTCTTTAATCTTGACCTTTGTTTCTCCAATTTCTCTGAAGTTACATTAGGCGAGGGAGTAGCAGATGCTAACTGTTTATGTTCCCACCGTGCCTGGGTCAGTGCTGTGTATATAGTGAGTACTTAGTGACGACTAGAAAGGAGATTTTGTAATGGTGTTTGCTCTGTGTTTTGCCTTATTTGGTGCTCTGGTGGGAGAGTGATCTGATGCACTGACTTTCTCTGAGGACTGGTGATTGTTACCATCATAGGGCATTGACATTTTAATAGTCCAGTGGACAACCTTCTGTGGGTTCCCAGTGATCACCAAATGAAATTCAAACCAGCCCAACATGATCAGTGTGGGAGCTTCCTCTGTCTTCATATTCCATTTGGCTTTGATGTCTAGTCCATTCTCCAAACCAGCTGGATTCTTTCCTGCCTAGTGCTTTTGCTTTGCCATACTCCTACCTTCCTGTAACCACTATCTTGTCCTGTTGGTGAACTTCTACTCATTCCTCAAGACCCAGTATAAAAGCCACTTCCTCTGTGAGGCCTTTTTGAATTCCCATAAACAAAATTTATTTCTTCTGTCTCGATGTCCCCACCACTGTGAATACAGCTCCATTTTAACACTTGACACACTGTGAGAGAATTCTTAGTGTGTGTGTCCACTCACTCTTAGATTGTGATATCCTCTGATGTCTATTAGGTACAGTGCCTGGCATGCAGTAGACCTGACAATGTTTGTCCAATGAAGTCAAAATGATGCATTTGATGGCAAACAGGAAACTTTTAGGGCTTCTCAACCTCTAGCTGGAAACCGGTGCATAATTTCTTAGTATGGCCACGGAAATTAGGGGAAGGAAAGAAGAGTTATGTAAGTGATCCAGACTATTATTTAAAAGTCAGAAGTCGAGTATGGTGGCACATGATTGTGATTCTAGTACTTGGGAGGCTGAGGCTGGAAGTTAAGCTAGCTACTTAGTGAGGTCCTGATTCAAAAGTAAAGAATAGAGCTGGTTGTCGTGGCACAGGCTTGTAATCCCAGTATTTGGGAGGCTGAGACAGGAGTATCACAGGTTTGTAGCCAGCCAGCCTCAGCTACTTAGTGAGGCCCTTCTCAACTTAGTGAGACCTTGTTTCAAAATAAAGAATAAAAAAAATGGGGCTAGGGGTGTAGCTTGGAGGTAGAATGCCACTAGGGTTTAATCCCCAGTACCAAAAAAAAAAAAAAAAAAAAAAAAAAAAGTCAGTGCAAGGTGACAATCTTTTATGGCTTCTAAACTTTAGATAATACATGGCAGTCTATTCCCTGCGGAAGGCTGGGAAGGCCTAAAGTCCTGGAGAAGAGGGGTAATGCCTTCTGTATTCTCCATTAGTGTTTCTGTTAGCTCAAGTCTTGGGGGCTTATTGTGATAAACCTGAAGAAGGACCAAGCTATCTATAAAAAAAACAACAACAACAAAATCAGAGAGAGCTCAGGGGCTGACCACTGTCTGGGTTACACAGGGGCTGCAGGCCATCTGTCTGGCTCCTCTGGGGAAGGCAGACACTCAGGGTCTTGTCCCTCTCCCACAGACCTTCCAGTCTGCTTCCAATCATTCCAGTTCCCAGTGTCTGCATCTCTGTTTTCTAGAGCCCTAGGAAGCAGGTCTTCCCACAAGCGTAAGATCGGAGGCTGTGGCAGCAGCCCGCAACCAAAGACTTTCAGGAGTGGCTGTGCCGACGTCCCAGCTCCCTGACCCTTTGACGGAATAATTCTCAGGTGTGCACAGTACAGTTTTCTCTGGATAAAGCTCTGGCTGTCCACTCCTGTGGCTGGCTCAACAACGCACCTTTTCTTGGCTGTTTCCCCCTCTTCATGTCACTGCCATACTCCTCTCCTGGAGTTTCCTGGGATCGCTTCCCAAATAAATCACTTGCACTCAAATCATTGTCTCAACGTCTGCGCACACTCAAATCAAGAACCATGGCAATTCTACTCTTTCGCTTTTGCTCAATCCATTTGACTTATCCTTTCCACTAATGGCCATAACATTTTTAAAACCTCATAACTCTGCTTTTTGCCTGTCTCTTGCTTATTCATTTTAATACTTACTTCTCCTTTCTCATAATGTGCACCATCTGTAACTCCTCATAGTCCTTACCTGGCTAGAGCTGTCTCTTCTTAAACATCCTTTCATTTGTTATTCCCAATTCTGAGTGCCTCAGTCTCTGCTAGTTTCTCAGTTCAAATCCTTTAGGGAGAAATTTGACAGTCCTTCTATCTTTATTTGCATAGGATATAGGTCAATCCATGGATTGGCTGCGCTTGGGTCAGCTGATCATCCCTGGTCCAATCAGCTGTGCTGGAGGAGGGAAGTGGGCAGGAGCATGCCGAAGATTTAATGGAGACCCCCTCCCACGCTAGGAGGAGACTAGCAATTCTAGCCCCTTCCCACTCTTTTATGGGGACCACTAATGTGGTCTCAATTTTATTTACTTATTATTTATTTATTTGTTTGTTTGTTTATTTATTTCAGTACTGAGGATTGAACCCAGGGGCATTCTACCTCCAAGCTACACCCCCAACCCCATTTTTTTCCCTTTATTTTGAAATAGGGTCTCACTAAGTTGCGGAGGGCCTCACTAAATAGCTGAGGCTGGCCGTGAACCCAGATCCTCCTGTCTCAGCCTCTCAAGTACTGGGATTACAAGCATGCACCACCACGCGACTTTCAATTTTATTTTAAATATAACTTCAATTTCTGCCTTCCAAATTGTCCCCAAGTCTCCAATATTGAAATTCTGAAGCCACCATGGGTGTGTATAAATGACAACAGGTCTGAGAAAGGCAGTGGCAGTATCACCCCCAGGAAAAGCCAGTGTATGTGAGGCTAATGTTTTTTTCAGACTAGTGCCCTAAGCTTTCTGTGAAGAAAATTTAAAAAAAAAAAAAAGTGTTTTTCACATGATTACAAAAAGCTTGGAAAAATACAGAAAAGCACAAAAGAAGAAAATAAAGGACACAGGAAATGCCAGCCCTCAGAGATAATCATTCCTTGAATTCTAGGGCGCGCGCGCGTGTGTGTGTGTGTGTGTGTGTGTGTGTGTGTGTGTGTGTGTGTGGTGTACTTTTAAAGGGAAGTATTTCTACCCATAATAGGAGAATCATTCTACATATGCTGCTTTTGATAACTGCTTTTTTCACCTATTGCTGAACATTTTTCCGTGTCATTAACTATGCTTCTCCAGCTTCATTTGGGTGTCAGCCTAGACTTCAGATGTGGGGCTTCCTGCCCTACTGCCTTCCCAACCCTGCCCTCCCCAGGACACTCAGCTGTGAAAGACACCGATTTTCACAGGTAAATGTAATGAGCTCATCTTGCCTCTTCTACAGAATTTCAGCTAATCCAGCGCCAGCAGCTGCCACCTAGGGCCAGGCGTCCGCGGCGGTAGCTTCCCTGCTGGCCCCTGACTCTCCGGGGAAATCACCAGTCAGCTCTCTACAGCTTCCTCATTTCCCACATGCTCGCCACAGCTCAGGACACCGTAAACGCAAATCATCAAAAGCCTGAGCTGGAGGCCCCCATAGGAAGCTGCTCCAGACCTGCAGTCAGGACCCAGGAAAGAGGCCGGGAGGGGGCGGGGCCGCAGCGTGTCCGCGCTCAGCTGCGGAGTCAGTCGGTGGGAAGGTCACTAACACTCAAGCTCTGTGCCTGTGGCAGAGCCCTCTTGTCTCTCCTTGCCGCTACCCATGTCTGTTAGGAGTTGGGGTTCTCCCTCCCACTCATGGGTCCTGCAGGTCGAGGTCGCAGGACGAGCTTGCCAACTTAAAAGCCCTAGCCCAAGGCTTGACCTGGGAGGACAGAGCTGGCCCAGTCCACCTGCCCACATCCTCCTTCTGGATCAAGTCCCAGTTTCACATCCTGGGGTGTGGCTGAGTATACACTCCAGCAATGACTGCCGTCCTCAGGGCCCAGGAAGGGTGTGGTATGCTGAGCTTGTAGGCTGTCACTAGCCACAGAGACCCTCCCTCAGCCTCCAAGCCCTCGGGATTCATGGAGTTCACAGTGGTGGCTGGAGCAGTCCCAGGGACCTGGGATAGCCCTGCCCTTTCAGTGAGCTGTGTCACGTAGAGATGGCTTCAGGGTTAGACCTGGAGCCTTCAGTGGCGTCTCTGGGCAACCTGGAGGCAACTTTGTCCCCTCCTGGCTGAAGGAGTCCTGCTCAGAGTGTGCCTGGGGAGCTGCTCCTGCAGCTGAAAGCCAGTTCACTGGGCATAACACCGGCAAAGGGTGAGCCCTGCACCTTAGCCGAGGTTCTTAGTGATCTTGGGCTCCCTCACTGCAAGAACCCGGCAGCCTTGGAGTGAAGCGGCAGGAATAAGATTCTGAGGCCAATTTTCCCCCTTTACTGAGCCAATCTTAATTGAACCCTGGCCTCGGGGATCCCACGGGGACTCAGGCCTAGCAGGGCTTGGGCTGATCCCCCTCTTCTCATTCTAGAAGCCAGTGAGACACGTCCTTCCCACCCACAGCTCTGCCTTGGTGGTGCAGACTGCCTTTAATCCACTGTCTAGCTGATGCCTGTCTTCCATTTGGTGAGACAGAGCGCTTCTCCAAATGCAGACTCTTTAGCGTTTCTTCTGCATCTTAAAGCACTTGCTGCCTTCGCTCATCTCCAATCCATTTCCTCTCCCCGACAGATTTTCTTACGTAGCATTCAGGACCAAAACCCCCCTGTGCCCACTGTGCTGAAAAATAAGCTAGTTTCTTATCTTAGAGACAAGAGAAGTGAGACAGTGGTTGACGGTGGGGAGATGCTTGCAGAGAAACGAGGGGAGGGTGAGCAGACGCTCTAGTTTGGCGCATGGTAATACATGACTTTTCATTTCCTTGATGAGCATGAGCAACGCCAGTGCCCCTCCTCTGTGGTCCCCCAAGTATCCCCGCTCAGGAATACTTTGCCAACCCCCATACTCGACTTCCAGGCCTGGGAAACTGAAATTCTGGCTCTGGAATCCTTACGGATTTCTCTTCCACCAAAGACTGTGCGATCTCATCACTGCAAGTCACAAGAAGATCACGTGAAGCCCTTGCATTGCTGTGGGGCAGGAGGGAAGCGACCCTCCAGGAGGAGGTGAGCCCCTCCGGACAGCCGGCACCCAGGATCTGGGGCAGCAGCACACAATTCTGAGTTTGGCTGCCCAGTAGAAGCAGGGAGAGTGGAGGGGAGATCAGGGTGCGGTGAGGAGACAGGTGGGGAGGGGTGAGAGGGATTAACCTGGATGCCCCCCAGCCCACCCACCTGCTGCAACCCTGGAAGACAGGGTTGGAAGGAGAATCTGTCAGGGCAGCCCTAGCCAGCCCTGCTTACCCACGATGAGAAGAGGCCAGCAGGTGCCTCTTCCCAGAGCAGTACTGGTGCTTTGGTAGTTTATTGAGGATAAAAACAAAATTGGGAGGGATATAATAATATTAAGCCAGTGAATGAAAGTTATATTAATAACAGTTAATTCTATAGCACCTACTATATATCAGGCTCTCTTCTAAGTGCTTTATGTATTTCATCTAATTCAAACTTTATGATAATTATGTGGGGTAAGTACTTACTGTCATCATCATTATCATCATCGTCGTCATCATCATCATCATCATCATCATCCAGATGAGGAAACTGAGGCACCAAAGGTTGAATAATGTAATAGTTGTGGCCATTTGTTAACCAAAAGGTTAAGTCATTGGCTTGAGGACACGAAGCTCTTAAGTGAGGGAGGTGGAAATACAGGCCCTGGGGCCCGGCCCCCCCAACCATTGGACAATGCTGCCTTCCTTAGACATTATCCCCACGGGACATCTCAGCCAAAGGAAGCCTCCTTCTAAGGAACCAACTTCCTTTTGCAAAGGATGTGCTGAACAAAGGTATTGCGAGAAGCATGGCTGACAGCATTTGCAAATAGGCAGGAGGCCCCCTTATGGAGGAGAAGCCAGGGTTGCTAGGGAGTTGGATTAAATAACAATCCTAATAATAACAGCTCCCACTTTCTCAGTATGTGAAATGGGCCAGGTATCATGCTCAGCTTTCGAAACGCATTTTGAGAGCCCAGGATGTTAGTACCTTGTTCTGATTTGTGGAGAAGGAGAGAGGCCCCAAGTCACGGAGCTTGGCTCTCTGAACCGGACTCAACCCCAGATATGTCTGCCTCCAGAGCCATTGCTTTCAGCGGTCGTCACATATGAGCTTTCTTAGTCCCTTCTCCCCCAAGACTCTATCATTGTAAGACTCCACGGGGAAATGATGCTGCATCTGCCGGTGCAGTTTCCTTTTAGCCTGTGTTGATATTTTTACTGAGAGCTTGGAGACTGCTGGGGCCCACGGAATCTGTTCCCTGCCATGAGTCAGCCCTCTGGCTTGTTGGACCAAACCCTGGCCAGATTGCTCTGATTCTTTGTCCCATTTTATAATCTGGGCTTTGTTTAAGTGACAGCGAAGGCCCGTATTTCTGATTTCATCTGTGTTTGACCAGATGGCTTTGTAAGTGCTGGTATGATGTTCAGAAAAATTCATGAGATCTCACTTTCTCTAAGCCAGGAAGTCTGTGGCACCCCCTGTGCCTCAGGCTGAGCCCCAAGAAGCCCCCTTGGAGTCATAGGATCAAAACCACAGCTCGAGGGGCTTTCACTTAAGGTTAAACTAGTGGTTCCTCCAACTCTCTTTCCATTTCCAAACCAGCTCTGGATTTTGTTTCTGGCCCTGGAACCATGGACACCAGCAGACCCCTGAGGATCTGAGGCTCCTAGTGAATGTGTGCCAGGATGCAGGAATGCCTGCCCAGCCAGACACCCAGCTCTTCATAAGTTTAATTCATGTCACCAGTACTTGTTTCCTCAGGCTTCCATAATGAAGTTCCATAAACTGGACAGCTCAAAACAACAGAAACACATTCCTTCACAGATCTGGAGACCAGAAGTCTGAAACGGAGGTGTCTGAAGGCCTGTGCCCCTCAGAGCTCCGGGAAGGAACTTGTCCCGAGCCTTTTGCTTAGCTTCTGGTGTTGCCAAGATCCTTTGTCCCTCCTTGGTTTGTGGCCACATCCCTCCAACCTCTGCCTCCATCACACGTGGCTTCTTCCTGTCTCCCTCTCCTCTCCTCTCCTCTCCTCTCCTCTTCCCTCCCCTTTTCTCTACTCTCCTCTTCTCTCCCCTCCCTTTCTCCCTCTCTCTCTCTCTCTCTCTCTCTCTCTCTCTCTCTCTCTCTCTTCTTATTAAGGACAGCAAGCGTGTTTGATGAATGCCAGCCCTAACTGGATATTTATTTCCTTAACTACCATCAGGATTGGTCAGGCGGCATCTTAATGAGGATAAGATAGGTGCTGTTGTGTGGGGTAGGGAGTAGCTTCAACTCATCACGAGATATTTATCCTTCAGATCTTGTTGTTCTGGGAATCCAGGTGACTCTGAGCAAAGGAAATGGATGAAAAAAAAAAAAAAAACAACCAGAGGCAGAGAGGCCAAGTTTTTCATCCTGCTTTTAGCCACCCACTGACATTTGCAGGCAAAAGTGAAATAAGCCATTATTACGGGCCCTGCTTGACTTGAACAAGGCCGGCATCAAGGGGAGAGAGGCAGACTGTTGCGCCTGATTATGAATTACTTAGATGCCGGGTGAGATGAACACATTTTCTTCTGGGCCATATGCATCAGAGACTTCACTAATAAATGATTTTAAAGTGTGGAGTGATGAGAGCTATTGAATTTCACTTGTTCTTCCCGGCACCCTCCAGCATCACCAGAGAGCTCAGGCTCCCCAAAGGCCAGGGTGAGCCTTGAAATAACTTCTTCTCAGGCAATTAAACCACATCCAATTTTATAAGTCTGAATATTTCAGAGGATCCTGTTACTTCTATCTTCGGGCCTGGAGGCCAACATTTTCTCATAAAACCTAACTGGCTCGTAAGAGGAGCCGCCGTCTGGGTGATAAAGCCGACTTGTCTCTTACCTGCTCCTGCCTCTTTCTGATTATTGGTTGCTCCATAGCTCCAGCTTCTCTCTGCTGGGGTTTCAGGGACTGAGAGGCGACTCCCTGGCCCAGAGCATCACTGGCTCCTGCTGTGAAGCCAGTGATTCTTCTAACACAGGTCAAAACCTTTCATTCCATTGCAGAAAGACTAAGCCTAAAACTCAAATGCCTCAGGAAAACCAAAGTGGTGGTTTAAATTAACACAAAAGTGTAAATGAGTGAGCACAGACCTTTTATCCCTGGAGGGCAGATTTTAAAAAGCAATGGGAGGCGAGGTGGTACAGAATGAGAATGGACTTTGTCTGGTCCCAGCTCTTTCCTCGTGTCCTTGAGACTTTGAATAAGTTAATTAACCTCCCAACTCTAAAGCCGTGAGCTCATGTTGCTGTGGCCAGATGTGGCTGCAGACAGCTCCCTGGGGTGTCCCCTCCTACCCTGATTCCTGTGCCACTTCTCAGCAACCTGTCAGCCTGGAAAGCCCCGTTCCCTCTTTGCACCTGACTCTTCATCTTTCATCTTCCTTGCATGTCTTCCCAGGGTTGGATATTGTGTGTCCCCCAAAAGTTCACATGTCTGAAGCTTTGATCCCCAGCATGGTGGTGGTGGTGGTGACCTGGTGGAAACTTTAAGAAGTGACACTTAGAGCCGTGTGTGGTGGCGCACACTTGTAATCCCAGCATTCAGGAGGCTGAGACCAGAGGATCCATCAGGTTCAAGGCCAGCCTCAGCTACCTAGTGAGGCACTCCGCAACTTAGTGAGACCCTGTTTCAAAATAAAGAATAGGGCTGGGGGTATAGGAGATAGAATGCCCCTGAGTTCAATCCTCAGTACCGCAAAAAAAAAAAAAAAAAAAAAAAAAAAAAAAAAAAAAAAAAAAAAAAAAAAAAAAAGAGGTGGCACCTAGTGAAAGGGAATTAGGTTATGAAGCCTTGTGGATGGATTAATGGAGTCTTGAGGAGTGAGTCAGATGGCTTGGATTAGTTCCTGTGAGGATGGGTTGTTATAAAGCAAGTTCGGTTGATTCAGCTCACATTCTAGCATGCACACCTCTTCTATGTGTGGCTGGTTCCTTTTCAGTTTCTCTGCCATACTGTTGGGAAGCCAGCGGGCCTTCGTTAGAGCACCAATGCCATGCTATTTGGACCCTCCAGCTACCAGAATTGTGAGGCAGATAAGCCTTATTTTAAAAGTTTCCTAGCCTCTGGTATTTTGTTATAGCAATACAAAACAGACTAATACACACAGAAAAGTAAACTATGTACTTTTCAAGTCACTCTCCCTCCTACCCCTTCTCTGACAGATCTCAGTGAGAATCCGCAGAGCAGGGACCATTCCTTATGCTCTTCCTGGTCCCCATCAAGAAATAAGCAGATGTCTTCTCAGTAATTGAAAATTACTTTTGTTAAGAAAAAATTTCTAATCTTTAGTACCACACACAAAAAAAGAAAAAAATTTGTAAAACTTGGAAATAAAATGAGAAAATGACCACATGCCTTGCTTTTATTTTTCACTGACAATAATAATTGTGTATCTTTGTGGGAGTTATTTTATTTATTTTGATACTGGAGATTGAACCCAGGGGCATTCTATCTAGGAGCTGCACTCCCAGTCCTTTTATTTTTTATTTTTTTGAAGTAGGGTCTTACTAGGTTGCTGAGAGCCTTGCTAAGTAGCCTCCTAAGTACTGGGATTACAGGTGGGCACCACAATGCTAGGCTATTTATTTATTTATTTTTCTTTTTTCATGGTACTAGGGATGGAACCTGCGGGCATTCTACCTCCAGGCTATACCTCCAATCCTATTTATTTATTTATTTATTTATATATTTATTTATTTATTTATTTTTGAAACAGGGTCTCACTAGTTTGTTGAGAGCCTCCCTGTGTAGCTGAGGCTGTCCTAGAATCTGCGATCTTTCTGTCTCAGCCTCGCAAGTACTTGGATTACAGGTGTGTACCACCATGCCCAGCTATTTATGGGGTTTTAAATGTGAAATTTTGATACATGTTTACTGGATGTCCTTTCAATGTCTTGCCAAAGCATTTGGGTTCACCAAGAATTATTTAATTCTCTAGGAGAACTATAATTGGCTTCACTATTTACTACTGAATAGAGCCCAGACAATGAATGTCACATATTAATATGCAGATTTTCATTCTGTAGAAGTGGAAAGGATTTTTTCCTGGTAGAAAAGATAGCCTACGGTTTTATTGCCATGGAGAACATTAACCAGTTTAGTACTTAACCTAGCAATTTTATTCTAATGCTTTTTCTTTCCTTCCTTTTGCCTGTAAATACCTCAAATACTATTTAAATAAATGCTTCCATCTTACTGGTTCCACAATTATTCAGTGAGTTGAATAATAAGATGTTGACACATATTTATTCTACATTTTATTAGTGCCATGTTTTTAGCTTTTAGAAAACTATATTTTGATATTGCGCAGGAATTTTGAAAGGCCTACATAATAGTAGCTCCCAATCTTTGTGTTTTCTTAAGAGCTAAGCATTGTGCTAAACGCTTTATATCTGTCATCTTGTTTAATCCTCTTCACAACCTTAGAAAGCAGATCTTTATTTTGTTAGTGAGTACTCTAAGGCTCAGAGAAACTAAGTGACTTGGCAGAGCTGGGGACACACACTGTGCCAGGAACTTTATTGATTCTCTTTAGACTTCATGACAACACCACAACATGGGTATCATGATACCTATTTTGTTTATTAGAAAACTGAGGGTTCATTACTTAGTGCTAAGCTAAGATTAGAAACCCTACACTTACCTACTTCTCTACACTTTTTTCCAAAGACCAAATAACTTATGAGAATGATGCCTTGCACATTTCAGAAAATGTTAATTTCTCTTTTGTTGGAGAGTTTGGTCATGAATTAAGTGTGATTGAGATTGTTAGATAGCTCCATGAAAATGTATCCATTTCCTCCTTGTTCCATAAAAATAAATCCCACAATTTTTAGCTGTGCCCTGACCATTCCAAGTATATATAACATTTCCCAGTCTGCTTTGTGGATGTTGGATTAAATTTTGGGCAATGGGAGGTAAGCAAAACTGTCTGTCACATGGCTCTTTTAGGGACATTCCTTAAAAGACAACTGATGTACACCTATTCTCTGTGCCAGGAACATGGGTATAAGCTCTGGCCTGGCAGCTGTATCCCAGATCACAGGAAGGTAGAGGTGCAAACTAGAAGACGCCTGAGTCCCTGAGGGCTTGGTCAAGCACCCAGCTCTCTCTGGAATTCTGACTTCTAGGCTTTAATGAAAGGGAGAAATAAGCATCTATCTTGTTTAAGCTACTGCTCCTTAGGATCTCCATTGTTTGCAACCCAAAGCAATCCTAACCAGTATGCACTAAGAAGTGGAGAGGAAATCTCAGAGACAAAGGTGACATTCACAGTCTTGCACAGGGATGGATGGTACAAAGAACCAATTAATATTTATGCTTCTATCACTTTGAATCTCACTATGATATATAATTACATTGTACCAATAGAAGTATTTTTTTTAGGAAATAAAAAAAATCCCTGGAACTGGCTGCAGTGATGCACCCCTGTACTCCCAGTACTTGGGAGGCTGAGACAGGAGGATCGCAGGTTCAAGGCCAGTATCAGCAACTTAGCAAGACCCTATTTCAAAATAAAAAATAAAAATAGGGCTGGGGTGTAACTCCAAGGTGTAGAATGCCCCTGAATTAAATCCCTAGTACCAAACAAACAAACCCAGGCCCTGGAGGGTTTAACAGGCAAGCTCAGGGACACAGGTGTCGAATTGGTCAGATAGGACTCGCCCTGACTTGTGTCTCTGCACCCTGGGTCAGGCCTGCCCTTCCCACCGAGTTTACAGCGTTAGGAGGCACCTGCATTACAACTCCACCCGGCTCTTACCCTCTCTTCTCTTCTGAGTGGAAGGAGATGGCTCATGACCAAAACTGTCGTGCAGGAAGCTCTTTACCACTAGCTCTTTTTCTTAGCAAGCATGAGGAGGAAATGCCTTCTGTTCTTCCTCCTGGGCTCTGCCCATTGGCCATGCAAGTGGGGAAAACGAAACAACAACAACAGAAAAAAACATAGGTCTCTTCAATAGAGACCCTTAAACAGAGGATGGAGCTGCCTCAGAACTTGCTAGAAATGTAAAATTTAGTTTTGTTTTTTCCCAGGTTGCTAGATGCAGAATTTGATTCCCTTACAGATAAAGAGCCGACTTGGGAAGGCTGTGGGAACATTAGTCAGCCAGGAGCTTTGAGAGATGAAGATACCAGGAGAGGGCTTGTTCTCTGCCAAGACTGCATCTGCCTTGGCTTCTGGGTCCTGCTGCTTTAGGTACGACGCTGGCATGGCTCCGTACTTTGCTATGTGAGCCTGAATTCGGTGTCTGTGTGCCTCAATTCCCCATCTTAAAATGGAAATCATAACAGTTTCTTTTCCAAGAGGCTGTTATGAAGACCAAGTGAGGTATCCCAAGTAAAGTTTGTAGATGCCTGATACCGTGGTAAGTGCTCAGTAAATGTTGCTTGTTAAAATTATTATGGGGTGATAATACCAGGCAACAAAGGTTTCTCCATGTGCTAACTACAGAGATAAACTATGTTTCTCCTCACAACCACTCCATGAAGTACACTACTATTACCACAGTCCCACTTTAGAGATAATGAAACTGAGGCACAGAAGAGGCACAAATTCAGGCCACTGTTCCAGGGTCTGTTCCCGTAATCACATGCTAGAAAAGGAGGCAGAAGGAGGAGACCCAGACTCCTTATGTGGGACGGTCCTCCCTTCCCCCCAGCCTCCACACACCCTGCTCCTTCCCTCCTCCAACCTTTAAGCACCCCAGCCTCCCTCAGCTGCCTCCTAGGCACCTTCTCAGCCCTCCTCTGACCCTGGTTTTCTAGACCACAGTGCTGCCGCCCTCCCTGCTTTCTTTTTCTTGGAACCTGGTTCATTTGATAAGAACATCTTCATTCTGCAGTCTCATTCTTTTTCTGCAGATTAGACTGTAAGCTCCGTGCAGGCAGGGGGACAACTGCTTTATTTCTGTGTGTTATACACAGCACACAGAAAATGTGGCACAAAAGCCGGGCGTGGTGCACACTTGTAATCCCAGTACTTGGGAGGCTGAGACTGGAGGATCCAGGTTCGCGGCCAGCCTCAGCTGCTTAGTGAGGCCTTCTGCAACTTAGTGAGACCCTGTTTCAAAGTAAAGAATAAAAAATAGGGCTGGGGGTGTAGCTCGAAGTACAATGCCCCTGGGTTCAATCCCCAGTACTAAAAAAAAAAGAAAAGAAAAGAAAATGTGGCACATAGCACATGGTAGGCATGCAATATATACTGAGGCCAACAGGAGGGGAGGGTTCCCGAGAGGCCCTCAGCTGAACTGCCAGCTCCCATGAGGACCAGCGCTAAGACCGCCAGGCATAGGAAGTGTGGGTCCCAACCCTTAACCCTGGGCACAGGAAGCAGGAGAGCCAGCGCCTAACTGTAGCACAGAGGTAGAGCCCTCAACCCCAGCACAGGAAATGGGAGGCCTGACCTCTAACCCCGGCATGGGAAGTATGGGGTCCAACCTCTAACCCCGGCACAGGAAGTAGGAAGCCCAATCTCTAATCCCCCTCCCCCGCCAGGCCCCCTGGCACTGGAAGAGAGAAGCCCAGCCCCTAACTGCAGCATAGGGGGCCTGGGCCCAAGCCCTTAACACCCTGCCTCCACAGGCAGTGGGGGACCCACCTCTAACCCCCCCCCCCCCCACACACACACAAGGAAGGATGATCCCGGCCCCTAACCTCAGTACAGGAAAGAGGATCCAGGTTTTTTTTTTTGCGGTACAAGGGATTGAACTCAGGGGCGTTCTACCTCTGAGCTACACTCCCAGCCCTATTTTTTACTCTTTTATTTTTGAAACAGGGTCTCACTAAGTTGTCAGTGGTCTCACTAAGTAGCTGAGGCTGGCTGTGAACCTGCAATTCTCCTGTCTCAGCCTCCCAAGTATTGGGATTACAATCGTGCGCCACCACGCCCAGCCCAGGCTCTTTCTTTTACATTGTTCCTAACTTACTTGCCGCTCTCAGCAGGCCTTTTTTTTCTCCACTGCCCACACGTCCCCAGGCCCACGTCATCTCTTGCATCAGTAGGCTAGGTCATGATGCTGGGAGAGAGACACCTTCAGATCTCCCAGGCTGAGCCCAGTAAAGCTTTTCTTCCTGCTCACGTCAAGTCTAATGCAAGCTGAGTTCTCCTCCTGGAGTCATGCTACCTTCCAACTGTGGCCTCTGAGGTCACTGTGACACTGCATGAAAGGGACAGAGAGACGGAAGAGGCACACTAGCTCTTAACAGCCTCCCAAGTACTAGGATTGCAAGTGTGTGCCACCACACCTGGCAAGGGTCCAGTTTTGACCCACCCCCACCCCTCCACCCTCCCCCACACACAGAGGCAGCGAGGTGTCCAGCCCCTGACACCAGGGAGCAAAAGCGAGCATTGCTGGGAGTGGTCATGGGGCAAGTGGGGAGAGGGAGAATTTTATTTTTTTAAAAAAAGAAAAAAAATGTATCAAAGCATCATTGCATCTGAGTAGAACTGAGAAGTGATTCCCCTTCAGACGAGGTACATGTCTGCAGTCCCTCCCCCTGCCACGCCCTTTCTGTCTTCTCTCTGTACTTGGCCCTGTTCAAAGCCCCTGACATGCATCATCTCCTTGACCCTTCACCACCACCTGGTGGGGTGGGTATCAGTTCACTTCAGCTGCTGTAACAAAGGACCCCGCAGGCTGGATGGCTTAAACTATGGAAATTTCTGGCAGTTCTAGAAGCCCGGGATCCCAGGGTTGGTAGGCCAGTTTCTTCTGAAGTCTCCTAGGTTTGTAGATGGCCTCCTTTTCTCATGTCTTCACGCAGCCTTCTCTCAGAATCTGTGTCATAATTTCCTCCTCTCATAAGGACCAGTCATGTTGGATTAGGCCCGTTCTAATGTCCCCAATTTGTCTTAGTCCCCCTTTTAAAGCCCTGTCCCTAAACACCAAATAGTCATTTTCTGAGGAACTGAGGGTTAGGACCTCAGCATATGAATTGGAGGGAGACACACTTCAGCTCACGACGGGGTGGGAGGTGTGATTCAGTTTTTAGTTGAGAACACTAAAGCACAGAGAGGCTGGTCAATTTTCCAGGTCCACAGATAACAGAGGGCAGAGCCTGGGGTCAGGGGTATAGCATGACGGCTGCACCCATCACAGCCCAGGCGGGTAAGTCTCAGCCATCAGCCTCTTCCTACAGCTGACAAGATCAAGGACTGGGATGTGACACCTCTTGCCCAAGGCCACTTACCTGACAGATGCCAGAGCAGAAGATCCAAAGCCACGAGTCCCCCCCTCCAGGGAGGGCCCCACCCCATTTCCTCCACAGAGCTGCTTCTGTAGTAAAAGGGAACCACAAACTCGGGGAGGAAGAGTTTGGGAATAAAAAGCAATTGGACTTTCCCTTTGCATTATGGAGAAATTAATGAGAAAATGGTTCCCTCTAGTGCCTCTGAGGCAAGCCTTTCAGGAGTAATACTGGAAACCCAGAGCAGCCCCAGGAAAGCAGAGGACAAGGCGGGGAGTTGGTCTCCCTCGGAGATCCCCACTGCCCCCAGGACGTGCCCTCTGCTTCCTGTGTCCCCGTCCTGTGCAACAGTAATCACTGCCTTACTAGTAACACCAGCACTTACCAGTTATCATTCCAAGTACTTTTATGTGGTAACTTGGTTTTTTTAGTACTGGGGATTGAACTCAGGGGCATTCTACCTCTGGGCTACACCCCCAGCCCTATTTTTTATTCCTTATTTTTAAAACAGGGTCTCACTAAATTGCAGAGGGCCTCACTAAAGTAGCTGAGGCTAGCCAGGCTTGATGGTGCGCACTGGAGGTAGAATGCCCCTGGGTTCAATCCCCAGTACCGCAAAAAATAAAATAAAATAAATAAAAATAAAATAGGGCCAGGTGTGGTGGTATACACTTGTAATCCCAGTACTTGGGAGGCTGAGACCGGAGGATCTGAGTTCGTGGCCAGCCTCAGCTACTTAGTGAGGCTCCTCACAACCTAGTGAGACCCTGTTTCAAAATAAGGAATAAAAAATAGGACTGGGGGTATAGCTCAGAGGTAGAATGCCCCTGGGTTCAATCCCTAGTACCACAATAAATAAATAAATAAATTAGTTGAGGCTGGCTGAGAACCTTCAATCTTCCTGTTTCAGCCTTCCAAGTACTGGGATTACAAGTGTATGCCACCACACCTGGCCCTATTTTATTTTTACTTATTTTATTTTATTTTTTGCGGTACTGGGGATTGAACCCAGGGGCATTCTTTCTCCAGGCTACACCTCCAGTCCTATTTTTTTAATTCTTTATTTTGAAACAGGGTCTCACTAAGTTGCAGAGGGCCTCACTAAAGTAGCTGAGGCTGGCCTCGAACCTGGATCCTCCGGTCTCAACCTTCCAAGTACTGGGATTACAAGCGTGCACCACCATGCCTGGCTAAAAACATGTGGTTTTATTTATTTATTTATTTATTTATTTATTTTGCAGTACTGGGGATTGAACTCAGGGGCATTCTACCTCCGAGCTATATCCCCAGCCCTATTTTTTATTCTTTTATTTTGAAACCGAGTCTCACTAAGTTGCGGAGTGCCTCACTAGGTAGCTGAGGCTGGCCACGAACCCGGATCCTCCGGTCTCAGCCTCCCGAATGCTGGGATTACAAGCATGCGCCACCACACCCGGCAAAATGTGGTTTTAAAATCTGGAAAATTCATAATATCTAACTCCACTTTATAAGGTGTGCTGGTCTTGGACAGAAGCCTCCACGAGCCCACACCCTTAATCTCAATGGCCCCTCTCCCACGAAATTCCTGAGATCCACGGGGAGGACAAATGTCAGACCTCAGCCAGCCACCACCCCTTGATGTTAAGAAACCTGAGGGAGAGGAGGTCCTTAAGAACTGCCAAGGCTGCAAAGACCCTCTTGGCCTGGATGATCTCCCCTCGCCTTTCTTCTCCCTTGAGTCCCTCACTTTCCTAAATAAATCTCCTGCCTTTGTCCGTGACTGGTGCATGTTGAAATTCTTTTTCTCCAGGGAAGCCAAGGACCCGCAAGCAGTACGGTGCTGGCCCATGACAGCTCCACCTTCCGGCCTCATCGCGGGATCTGCCCTCGTTGTCTGCCCTCCAGCCGCACTTGCCTTCTCTTATTTGAAAAGACCAAGCTCATGACAAATGCTACTGCTCCCTCTGCCTAGAACTCTCTTCCCTTTCAGCATACTTCTGTTTAATCAGCTAATTACTTTCAGTAGAGCTTCAGTGAGACTCTCAATAAAGGCTTGTTAAATGAATGAATGAGGTCTATTTTATGATATTCCAATTCATTGAAAGTAAGTATGCGGAGAGCCCCCAGCCATCCAATTGTGCTGAATAGTTAACCGGGACACGCTGACCCCCCTCAGGGCTTCCCTGATCACCCCGTTGTGTCTGAACTCTTCCCAGGTCACCAGCAGAGCCTCTGAGTGCATCTGGGCTGCAGTCAAAGTGAGGCTGCTTAGCAATTTAGCTTCTCAGCCTGCGGCTGCTGCATCTAACAACCCTGCTGCCACAAACACGCCTCAGCAGCCGAAAAGAAGCCGTGAAATTGCCTGAATTGGGAAGCTGATGGGAAAGTAAAAGGGACCTGTCAAAACCCAACTAGACTAAAAGACAACACGGCAGTTCCTTCTAGCCACTGCCGGCATGTCTGGAGACTTGGAAAGGGGTGGGGGGTCTTTCCCACTTCTGCTCTCACCTGCATCCACACCCGGGCCTCAGCCAACCTCCAGCACCCACAAAAGAGGGAGAATCGCAGGAGCTGATGAATAACCTTGGTCTTAGGACAAAATGAAATCACCAGCCCAGTTATTAGGCAAGATGTTCTTGACAAATTTTGGATAGTGGAAACAGCAATAAAGCCTGTGATGGAAAATACATAGAATATCCTGTTTCTCTCTGAAAGTAGACTGTCAAGATCAGTTGTTTTGTTATATATGAGTTAATTCATGTCCATACCAGCTGCTTGCTTTAAGTATTTGTTTCACATCTAATTCAGAATTATTATTATTATTATTATTATTATTATTATTATTATTATTGCAGGTTTCCTGATTTTGTACCCTAACTTGGTGCTAATGTGTATTTCTTTCTTTTTTTTTTTTTTTGTGGTACTGGGGATTGAACTCAGGGGCATTCTACCTCCGAGCTACACCCCCAGCCCTATTTTTATTCTTTATTTTGAAACAGGTTCTCACTAAATTGCGGAATGCCTCACTAGGTAGCAGAGGCTGGCCGCGAACCTGGATCCTCCAGTCTCAGCCTCCCAAATGCTGGGATTACAAGCATACACCACCAAGCCCGGCTTCACATGTATTTCTTATGTTATTTCTTTCCGGTTTAATATAACATTGGCTAATTATGAATAAAACACGATTCGTTTTTAGCAGTTGCAGCTAAAAGTTAATTTTCCGGGATTGGATGCAAACACAGAATAAAACAGCTAAGCCATTTATGCCCAGGATCCTGGTGATGAAAAAAATAGGGCCAAATGAACCCCTAAACAGCCAGCTTCTCCTTTATAGAGAGAAAAGAAAATGTGGCTCTAAATTTTAAATGTGAACCAACAACTGTTTTTGAAATTGTTATTGAGAGAGAGAGCAGCAGTGGGGACTCTGGGAAGCAGATGTCTTCACACCTCGTGAGAGAGATTTTTCTCTTAGGGAAGACAGGTAGCCCTGAGAGATTGTGAGGATGAAATTGGGATCCGGAGTTTCCTGCAATTCGGTGCAAGCGGATGGTGGGTTTAAAATGGTTAGACTGTCCAAATTGCAAGAGCCCCTTGGGGGTTAGGTAATTGCCTGGCAGCCTCTGCGGGTTCTACTGGCAATGGGCTCAGGAGATTTACTCCTTGAAGATTGAGAGGCAAAGTGATTTCCCAATATTTGCAAATTGGCAAGCTGTGAAGTTTTTGAACAAGCAGATGGAGGTTGGAGAACTCGGCGCCAGTGGCCGGAAATCCCAGCTCGGAGTCAGTTCTCCATTAGTCCACTAGATGGCGCACTCAGCCTTCCCCGGGAAGAACTGCCTTCCTTCTTCCCACTGTCCGGGAGAGGAGCGAATGAAAAACAGAAAGGGCTTCCCTCTGCTGGGAGCACGCGGGTGAGTGTCTTCTTCTGGATGGCAGCATGCGGGCTGACCCGAAGGTTAAGAACCCCTGGCTGTCGTGCGTTGCTTCTCAATTGCTTCGGACAAAGAAGGGCTGGCTTTCTCTTTGGCCTGTATGTCAGCAGTGCAGCCCGCTCTCCACCAGCCTCCAAGCTGTGACTCCTCCACTTTAGCAGAAACTGCTGTGGCCCCGTAATATTTGTTTTCTCCTTCTTCCGTAGTAATGGAAACCTCCTTGATGTGAGGCTCTCAGCTGCCAGGGGTCTTGGTCAGGGGGTGACACTGAGAAGTTCCCTGGGAATCTCAGCACCTCCCACCCCTCCATTCCAGGTGCATCCTGTGTGATATGAGTGCTGGGTCTGAAGTCAGATATCATCCCCCAACTTGGCTAGTATCTCCATGGTCAAAGGGTCACAAAGAATTGTCTGTGTGAGCCTCAAGTTCAGATTGTAGTCATGCCATGCTATCATTCTCCCAAGACTTCTCTTTGTTTACTCTTTTTAAATCTCTCTTCTCCACCTCAGAGGCAACTGCTTTATTGTGATTCATAGATATCCTTGAATTCACATTATCCAAAGGGAAAAAAAATGTTAAAAATGTGTGTGTGCAGCCAGGCGTGGTGGCCCATGCTTGTAATCCCAGTACTTGGGAGGCTGAGACAGAAGGATTGCAGGTTCATGGCCAGCCTTAGCAACTTAGTGAAGCCCTCCATAACTTAGTGAGACCCTGTTTCAAAATAAATAATAAAATAGGGCTGGGGGTATAGCTCGGCGGTAGAATGCCCCTGGGTTCCATCCCCAGTACCACACACAAAAATATATGTGTTCGCATGCGTGTATAGTAAGAATGCACAACATCTACACAATCTAGAAATCCAAAGCCCAAGGACGGTAAAGAGCTCAGGTTGTTGTGGGATAACACGGTCCCACTCGTGGGTCCTTGGCCTCCTTGATAAAAAGAATTTTAACACATGCCAATCAGGAACAGAAGGCAGGTATTTATTCAGGAAAATAAGGGACTCGGGGAAAGCAGGTAAGTGGAGGTCTTCTGAGTCACAGAGCAGGAGGGCAAGAGAGAGAGTCTTTTCCTCCTTAGTCCTTATATAGATTTCCAAGAGGGGGTTGGCACAGAAGCAGTCTGGACCTCCTCTTCTCAGGTATAGGTGGTTGTTCCAAGAAGGGGTGGGCACAGAAGAAGTTCGGACCTCCCCTCTCTCAGGTTTCAAGTGGTGGCTGGATGAGGTCTGACCTTTGTCCTAAGGAATCTCAAATGGGGGCTGGGATTCAGGGGATTAAAATGGTGTGGCCCACTTAGACTTTTCTCCTAAGATTTTGGGCACATCCTATAGGGAGGAGTCAGCTAGAACTCTCCAGATTTTTTTTTTTTCCGGTACTGAGGATTGAACTCAGGGGTGGTCTACCTTTGAGCTACACCCCCAGCCCTATTTTTTATTCTTTATTTTGAAACAGGGTCTCACTAAGTTGCAGAGTGCCTCACTAGGTAGCTGAGGCTGGCCTTGAACCCGGATCCTCGGGTCTCAGCCTCCCAAATGCTGGGATTACAAGCATGCACCACCACGCCCGGCTGAACTTTCCAGATTTTAAAACTATATTTTTTCTTTCCTTCCCAATGCCTCCTTCCTGCCTAAATTTTTTCTTCCTTCTACTCTATCTCATCAAGGTGACGCATGGGTGGCGGCAGAACTTGGCCTCCATCCTACGCCCGTCCTTCTGTTATGGGGTGCGGACTGTACCCCAAAAATAGAATAATAATCCAGGTTCGTTGATATTGTGAAAAAAAGAATTTTAACACATATCAACTCACAACATCTGGCAGATTTATTCAGGAACAGGTCAGGGCGAGGAAAACTGGGGTGTAGGAAAAGACGGGGAGTGCAGATAGCTTAGGGCATGGTCCCCAATCCCGGGCAGGAGTCCAAGAGAGCGAGAGACACGTGGATTCCAGAGGATATAGGAGAAGGCGGGGTCCTTCCAGCCCCTCACTCTCAGTTTCCAAGATTTTCATAGGTTGAGTTCCAGGTGAGATTTTGGCTCCTCCTCTTTCCAGGTGTGTGTGCGGGTACATCTCCGGTGGGCGGTGGGCTGGGCTATGGCTGGGCTGTAGTTTCTCTTGGGCCGAACCAAAATTTTCTTTTCAAGGGGTGGACAACACTCTCCGGATTTTTTAAAAAGGCTAAAAACTATATTTCTATGAATTTTCCCGATACCTCTTTTCTGCCTAACATTCATACTTCTAAGCTACCTCATCACTTCCACCACCACCACTGGCATGCATATATTTTTAATTCATATACATGATTTATTTGTCAGGATCTAGCAAGAAAGTCAGAAATCACTCTAGGTCTTTTAGACAGAAGGAACTTAATGTAGAGTAATGGTTATACCGGTGTGGGTGAATTGAGAAGATAAATGGGAGAAGACGAGGCTGCCTAGAGAATATCAAGCGTAGGGAACCGTGCCTACCCCCTAGGGCTGCAGGAGTCCAGCAGCTCAGCTTCAGGGCTGGGGCTCCTGGGGCTCCAAAGAACGAACTGCTAGAAGGGTCTGAAGCGAAGGCAGAGGCCAGTGTCGTGGAGGTGCACAGGGACTGTAGGAGCCAGGGTGGGAAACAGAGGGAGAGTCGCCCTGGGCTCCCTTCCTCCTACCCCCTGGTCTCCCACTAGACTCTCCCATTGCCTGGGGCAACCCGGACACAAGAGGGGATTACAATTCCTTGCCATACTGAGAAAAGCAAAAGGGCAGGGATGGGTGGACAGCAAACTGGCAGCTCACAGCTACAACAAGTGGTATGCTACAGATCCTGCTGTTAGAGTGTACCTGAGTGACACGTGTGTGTGTGTGTGTGTGTGTGTGTGTGTGTGTGTGTGTGTACATGCTCGTTTGTATGTATGCATGTAGTATAGTATGGGATGGAACATGTAAACTGCATGGTTCAAATCGCAGATCCCACCCCCAAGTAGCTATCTAATATGGGTGTGTCACTGCACCCCTCTGTCATGAGGATAATGAGTCTGTGCATCTCGTGGGATTTTTGTGAGGACTAAACGAGGTAAGCTATGTCAAGTACTTGGAACAGTGCCCGATACAAAGTAGCATTCACTGTTACTGTTGTGTTTTTAAGATCCGTTGGATACAAAGCAGCATTCAATGTTACTCTTGTGTTTTTAGGATCCGTCCAGGCTGCTGTGTATGTGAATCTAGTTTGCGGCTTCTCACTGTTGCACAGAGGCCCCTAGCATGTGACCACCACATATTGCTTATCCAAGGAAGCATAAGGCAATTTACTGGTCCCCTGCTCACTGTCATTTGGGGTGGCTGAGTGGTAGGCAGGTGTCAAAGTCAGGCAACAATCTATTTCAGAAACAAAACTAGATGGAGCATGTAGCTGGGGTTGTGAGCATGTCCTAAAATCCAGGATGGCAAGTTCGCTTCACTTGACTGGGCTTTACCTTTCTGTAAATGAAGACAACTTGGCTTTGTTCTTCTATGAAAGTGCAAGTTTCATAAGGGTGGCGTTTGTGTCTCATGATAGTGTTGCTAATTGATCCCCTCCCCTGGTCTCCACAGCTGCCCTATGAGTTAGGTATCTTTATCAACCTAGAAAACCAAGGTTCAGAGGAGGTGTTTTTTTTGTTTTTTTTTTTTAAGCAAAACCTTTTCAGTGCCTAAGCTGGGATTGAACCTAGACTACTGCTTGCTTCTTCTGACATATGACCTTTCTTAAGGTGGTGGAGGGGAACCGGGCTGGAGGAGTGGGAATTCATCTTCTGCTTCTGGCTGGGACTGTGTTTTAATTCTATGGGCATGAAATTTGGGTGAGGAAGGCCAAGATCTTTTGCAGACAGCCAAATGGCCGCAGCATGACCTGAGATGGGGTCAGAGCCAAGCGTGTGTCAGGAGGACTCGGGGGCTAGAATCACTCAGGGAGACGCCAAGGAATCCTTGCCTCAGGGCAGAGCCGGCCACGGAGGGGCAGCCACTGAGGGCCAAGGTCTTCTTGGTGGGAGAACACATAGTCAGTCGGCGGCTTCAATGATTTCATTGACTGACTCTCACAATGTTCCACGGTGTCACTGTAAATGATTGCATTTTGTAATTGGAAGCTCAGCCGGTGTAGAGGACGGTTCATTTGGACAATTGCTGTGCACTTCCAAGGATGGATGTGGACCATTTATCTCTGCCTTGTTGTCTCAGCAGGTCCGGAGTCAATGCTAATGAGAACAGATCCATTTTCCTAAAGCACCATTTCGATTATATTGCACCTGGGTTAAAAACCCGCAATGACAGCCCATTACCTACAGGGAAAAGGCCAAATGCCACGTTTGGAATGACATTACAGCTCCAGAGTTGGCGGCCTCTTTCCAGCTAGACCTCCCTCTGCCTCCCACACAAGCTCCAACTCGACAGAATGTCTCTGCAGCCCCTCAACTCCCTATGCTCAATATGCTGCCTCAAACACTCCCAACTCCATGCCCATTCCCCAGACTTCTAGTACAACCAGGTGAAACACCTTCCTCCACACCCAGGTGAGGATATCGTCATGCTCAGGGCAGAGAAACTCTCTGCAAGGTCATTTCTACTTTCTCATTAAGGAAGCAAATAAAATTAATCCACATTAAGTCCAAGTGCACTATAGCAGGCACTTACATGTAAGTATGTTCATTCACTTAATATTTATTGGCTACCTACTGTATGTTGGATATTGCTAAGTTATAACAATTAGGAGCAGTTTTTTTTTAAAACAAAAACAATCTAACATATAGTGTGTATTGGCTTCCTGTGGCTACCACAGTAGAACAGAAATTTATTCTCTTGCACACCAAGAGGCCAGAAGTCTGAAATGGAGGTATTAGCATTGATTAGCAAGCTATGAGGAGGACACGAAATCATTCTAGAGGCTGTCAACAACCTTGGTGTTCTTTTGTAAATGGATCACTCAACTTTCTGTCTCCATTTTCGTATCACGTTTCCTCTGTATCTTCTCTCATAAGGACATTTGTCTTTAGATTTAGGGTTCACCTTCCATCAGGATGATATCCTCTCCAGATCCTCAACTTAATTACACCTACAAAGACCCTTTTACCAAATAGTCACATTCACAGTTTCTGGGGCAGGACACATCTTTTGGGAGGACACCATTCAGCCCACTACACAGTGTTTTAAATAGAAAGGGCTCTGTTCTTCTCCTTCATGAGAAGTCCGGAGGCTGACAGCTACCTACTGGCCCTGGCTTATGCACTCACATCTCTGCAGTTCTGAGGTTCTTTTTTCATCTTGCAAGAGAGCTATCTCGGCTTGTTACTAGGCTGAAGATTTTAATATTATCCCACAGCACCTCAGTTCTTACTTCTCTGCATGGAAAGCACTCATGCAGAAAAGCAGGAATGGGGAACACAGGATATTTATTCAAGGGAGTGATAGCATCAGGTGAGGAAGGCCGTGGAGAAAAGGAAGAAGGTTCCGCTCCAGAAAAGCGCATCTGGAATAGACCGCTTTCTGGGGTCTGAATGGCCTGGAGACTTCTACAAGGCGAATTTTATTCAGCCTGGAAACCTTTCCCCTAAAACATATGCATTTGTGGAGGTCACCATCTCTTTCCCACCACACCCTAGTGACTCTTCACTGTCTTCACCCTCCCTCAGAGTGGGCTTAGCCCTTCTCCTTCTCCTCCTCCTCCTCCTCCTCCTTCTCCTCCTCCTCCTCCTCCTCTTCCTCCTCCTCCTCCTCCTTCTTTGGTACTTGGGATTGAACCCAGGGACACCCCCAGCTACACCCCCAGCCCTATTTTTTATTCTTTAATTTGAAAAAGGGTCTCACTAAGTTGCAGAGGGTCTCGAAAGTTGCCAAGGCTGGCCAAGAACCTGTGATCTTCCTGTCTCAGCCTACCAAGTACTGGAATTACAAGCAGGTGCCACCATGCCGGGCTCCAGCTTAGCCTTCTGATAGCTCTGCTTCTGGTCTGTCCTAGCCAACCCAATCTGCTCATGTCTAAATTGCTAACAAGCTGCTGGGCATGGTGGAGCAAGCTTGTAATCCCAGTACTTGGAAGGCTGAGACAGGAGGATCTCAGGTTTGCAGCCAGCCTCAGTAACTTTAGTGAGGCCTTCCACAACTTAGTGAGACCCTGTTTCAAAGTAAATGAATAAAATAGGGCTAGGGGTAGAGCTCGGAGGTAGAATGCCCCTGGGTACCATCCCCAGTATCACAAAATAAAATATAAATAAATAAGTAAATAAATAGATAACAAGTTTGCCACATTATGTCTGCATGGGTGGCAGCAACACCAGTCACATTTTGTCCTGCTGTCACCAAAGCACAAGTTTTCTTTGACCCCACCTGTAGATAGCTTCCCAGAAAGAAAATGTCAAAGAGGGCATGGGCTTTCCTGTCTCCAAGGTGGAGGTGAGTGAGGCAGCAGTCGGAGGGTATGTGTGCGTGGAGGGGGCGGGGGGTAATACAGGGAGCTGAGTGACTGTCTCAGCCCTCAGGACAGCCTTGTCTTCAGATTGTTCATCTGTAAGAAACAGATTCCACTGGTAGTGAACGCCACGTGAACAGCCCCCTTTAATGCACACCCTGCTGCCCCAGTTGCTAGAGACACTGACACAGGCTTCAGTCGTCAGACCCCTTGGGGACTAACTCAGCGACAGAGAGTGGCCTTATCCAAAGTCATGCCTTCCCCAAGGAGGGCCACTCTGGCTCCAGACCTTCCCATGCTGTGGGCAGAGCCCCGCTCTCTTCTTCCACCCCCACTCCATAATTCATTCTGATGTTTTACCCTCAGTTCCTCAAGCAAACATCACCACCATCCAGAATTGTTTCGTCTTCCCCAGCTGAAATTCTGTACTCATTAAACAATAACCAACTCCCACTCCCCCTCTCCCAAAGCCTCCAGTAACCACCATTTTACTTTTTGTCTGTATGAATTCAACTACCATAGGTTTCTTATAAAGAAGGAATCATATTTCTTTGGGGGGAGATTGGTTTATTTCACTTAGTATAGTCTGCAAGTTTCATCTGTGTAATCTGTTTTAAAAATTCTTTCCCCCTTTTAGGACCGAATAATATTTCACTGTATGTATGTATCACATTTTGTTTATCCATTGACAATGGGTACTTAAGTTCCTTCCACTAACAGCTTTCTTTTTCTTTTTCTTTTTTTTGGTACTGGAGGTTGAACTCAGGGATGAACTCCCTTTTTATTTTTTATTTTGAGACAGGTTCTAAGTTGCTGTGGCTGGCCTCAAGCCTGTGATGCTCCTGTCTCAGCTTCCTAAGTACCCATGTCCCTCAGGGTGAAGGGTCCATTCCTTACCTCAGGAACTCAGGATGGGCAGGGTCCTTGGCTTCTGAGGCAGAAAAAAATTTTAGCACACACCAGTCAGAGACAAAGACTGAGATTTACTTAAGACAGTGGAGGATACACATTCAAGGGAAACCGTGAGCCTTGACAAGAGGGAGAGAACGACTTTGGGGTCCTTACAATCCTTCTTGTTATGGTTGTAACAGAGTTCGGGGCTCTTTTCCTCGATTCAAAGAAAATAAATTGAATCGGGAATTAAAACTAATAGCTTGGTTGCAGCATTAAAAAAAAAAAAAAGAAAAAAAACCTTTATTACAAAGTCAGAATGATGAGGTAGCCTAGGAAGCGGAAATTTAGGTAGGATGATGGTAATGGGAGGATCCAGAAAAATATAGTTTTTAAAATATAGTTTTTAAAATATAGTTTTTTTAAAAAATCAGGGGAGTTAAGCTAACTCCACCCCTTGGAAGTTCTTTGAGTTAAGCTAACTCCACCCCTTGGACGTTTTTTTCTTAGGAAGCCTGCCTCACATGAGTTCCATGCCCCAATCTCCGGAAGTCCTGCCCACCACCTGCAACTTCCGGGCCCTATCTGACCACCTATTCGCGCACCTGAATCTGAGGAAGAGGAGGAGCGAAACCCTTAAAAGTCAGAGTCAAGACACCGACTTCCTCTTCTTCTTTTTTCTTCCCTCGACTCACGGAGGAGCGAGGCGTGCTTTCTCCTCCCTGCCTTACCCCCTTCCCGCTTCCCGCTCCATGCCTTCCCTTCCCCTCTTCTCCCAGTTTTCCCCTAAATTTTAATAAATCCTGCCAGATGTTTTTGACTGGTATGTGTTGAAATTCTTTTCTTCACGATATCAAGGACCTAAGGATTTTGGGGAACACGCCGTACCCCATAACAGGAGGACCACAGATTTGAGGCCAACCTCAGCAACTTAGTCAGACCCTATTTTGAAATAAAAAGGGCTAGGGTGTAGCTCAGTGACAGACCATCCCTGGGTTCAATCACCATTACAATAAGAATGGAAGAAAGAAAAGAAGGAGGGAAGAAGGGAGGAAAGGAGGAATTTGCCCACACAATTGTACCAAATTCGGCAGAGCAGGTCAACCTGGTGGAAACTCAGGAAAGACTTGAGGTTGTAACTTCTTTCTGGAGGCAGAAGAATTTCCTTTTGCTTACTGCACCTGACTCTTTTCCTCTTCAGGCCTTCATCTAATAAGAGGCCACTCACATTATATTTACTCAAAGTTTTAAATGTTAATCTCATTTTTTTGTACCAGGTATTAAACCCAGGGGCATTCTACCTCTGAGCTACACTCCCTAGCCCTTTTTATTTTTTATTTTGAAACAGTGTCTCCCTAAGTTGCAGAGGGCCTCACCAAGTAGCTGAGGCTGGTTGCAAACCTGCAATCCTCCTGTCTCAGCCTCACAAGTACTGGGATTACAAGCGTGTGCCATTTTGCGCCCAGCTCGAGATGATACTTCTATTCTGTCGTGATAGTGCAAGGAGCTGAGGGTCTGGCTGATTCTCTTGGCACCCATCTCTCTTTCCACCTTACTAATCACCCATTTTATCACATGAACACTCATACAGAGCCCACCATGGCTCCCTACTGCCACCCACATCCAAATTGACTTTGCCAGAAACTGCCCTGTGCCCTCCTTCCTGCATGTTCTCCCTGTAGAGAGTCAGGCTTGTTGGCTGAGCCGCTCCCTGCTTCCCAAGAATATCAAGTCCATTCTCCACTCACGGCTGCTGTTCTTGGTGCTCTTCCTTCTGGAATACTCTTTCCTTCCCCCTCTCACCTTGACATCCTAAAGAACCCAGTTTACATTCCCTTTCTTCCCTGCAACCTTCCCTGATTCTTCTAGTCTGTGACTTATCACTTTTCTCTATCATCAGGACGACGTGGCTTAACACCAAATTGAGATACACTTTGAGATTTGACTCCATCTTGCCTTCTGACTGGAATATCTGTTTCTTGAAGGCAAGGATCATTTCTTTTTTTTTTTTTTTTTTTTGCAGTACTAGAGATTGAACTCAAGGGCATTCTACCTCTGAGCTACACCCCCAGCCCTATTTTTTATTCTTCATTTTGGAACAGAGTCTCACTAAGTTGGGGAGTACCTCACTAGGTAACTGAGGCTGGCTGTGAACCCGGATCCAGCTGGCAAGGACCATTTCTTATGCATCTTTATTTCCCGCCCCTCCCCTCCCCTCCATCTCAGCATCTGACAAGCGGAGGCTTGCAGTGCAAAGATAATTGCTCCACTTAATTGATCAGAAGCATCGCTTTGGAGCCGGGCGTGGTGGCACAAGCTTGTAATCCCAGCATTTGGGAGGGTGAGACCGGAGGATCCAGGTTCGAGGCCAACCTCAGCTGCTTAGTGATAGGAATTGCTAAGCAATTACCCCATACCCCTTGGAGATTCAGACTTAATAGGTTTGGGGTAAAATACCAGGATCTGATATGGTTTTTTTTGGGGGGGGGGGGATGGATACTGGTGATGGAACCCAGGGACCTTCTACCTCTGGGCTACAACCCCAATCTTTTTTTTTTTTTTTTTTAATTTGGAAACAGGGTCTCCCTAAATTGCTGAGGCTGGCTTTGAACCTGTAATCCTCCTGTCTCAGCCTCCCAAGTACTGGGATTAGAAGCATACACCACCATGCCTGGCAAAGAATCTGTATTTTTGAAAGCACTATGATGTGAAGCTTTTTTTGAGGCAAAACATAAGTACAGTGAGCATATTGTTGGATTCCAAATCAAGACACTTCTCTGACAAGCTCAAGTGTTTTATGAGAAACAGCACAGCAAGTTTTAAATATGTAGGTTCTGGAAGTTCCAGAGTTTGTTTTCTTTCTCCTGCACTCAGTGGTGCTGCTGCTCCTTTTTTTTTTTTTTTTTTTTTTTTTGCGGTACTGGGGTTTGAACTCAGGGGCATTCTACCTCCGAGCTATACCCCCAGCCCTATTTTTTATTCTTTATTTTGAAACCGAGTCTCACTAAGTTGCGGAGTGCCTCACTAGGTAGCTGAGGCTGGCTGCGAACCCGGATCCTCTGGTCTCAGCCTCCCGAATGCTGGGATTACAAGCGTGCGCCACCAAGCCCGGCTTGCTGCTGCTCCTTTTGTAGGTTATTTCAGGTTATGGCTGAGAACAGGGTCTGACTGTTACAGGAGACTCAGTTTCCCCCTCCTGTTTCCCCTGGTTCCCAAGACAGGATTTCCAGAGGCCGAAATCAGAGACAGGTTTCTTTATTTACCAGTAAAATGGCTCAGTTGACAAACTCACAGATCTGAACTTCAAACAAAGGGCTGACTTGATTCTTATACCTCAGTCTCTCACTTTGGAGAGGGGAGGGGTAATATTTATTTATTTATTTATTTATTTATTTATTTAATTTATTTATTTATTTATTTTCGGTACTAGGGATGGAACCTGGGGGCATTCTACTTCCGAGCTACAGCCCCAGCCCTATTTTTTATTCTTTATTTTGAAACAGGGCCTCACTAAGCAGCTGAGGCTGGCCGAGAACCCAGATCCTCCAGTTTCAGCCTCCTAAATGCTGGGATTACAAGCGTGTGCCACCATGCCCCGATAAGGGGTAGCCTTTAGATTTATTATACCTAGCCTAAACAAGATGTGTAATTACATACTATCTCGCAGCTCTCTCCAGTCTTTTAACTGGCTCTCTCTTGTTTACATTAGGGAGAGCTTCTGGATCATGACTCGGTTGCCAAAGAAATAGCTTCCTTATCTTTTGGAAGTGTCCACTTGCTTGCTTTCGGGCAGCTAGGGGGAGGGGTTGGGGAACTTTTACCTTCGCCTATCTTGGGTCTAAACTCCTAACAATATTTCTAAGGCTCTGGCTGGGATTCCTACCTCCTGAGAGGGTTGGAATCCTGGCTCAGCCACTCATCATGGGGATTGGGACAATATATGGAGCTGTAGGAAAGTGTAGAAAACACGTTCAAGGAAGAATGCAGGCCACCTCAAGAAGGAGAAAGTGCCTTTGGGGATCTCACAGTTCTTCTTTTATAGGAAACTTCTTGAGGGGTGAAGGTCAGGACTTCCTCAGAATCCTCAGGTTCAGAAATTGATGGGTGGTGGCACTGGAACTTGACTTTCCTATTGGATCCTTTGTTTACTGAACATCTCAGGAATCTCAGGTGGGGAGAGGGGCCATTATGACCTACTGAGAATTTTTGCCTCAGAAAGAAGCAGGCACTGAAGGGTGTAGACAAAGATTATGAAGTTTCTAGTTTTTAAAACTCTAATTCCTGCTTCCTTGTCAGTTTGTGTCCTTTCTTACCTATTATTTTTTAATTTCTCCTATCCTACTTCAGAATCTCTCTGAAACTCAGTTTCTTTTATGTCTTAAATGGGAGTGATAATAGATAACTGCTTGCCAGGATTGCATTAAACAAGGCCAAGGCCGGGCGTGGTGGCGCACGCTTGTAATCCCAGCATTCGGGAGGCTGAGACCGGAGGATCCGGGTTCGCAGCCAGCCTCAGCTAACTAGTGAGGCACTCCGCAACTTAGTGAGACTCGGTTTCAAAATAAAGAATAAAAAATAAGGCTGGGGATATAGCTCAGAGGTAGAACACCCCTGAGTTCAATCCCCAGTACCGCAAAAAAAAACAACAAAAAACAAAAAAACAAGGCCAGGTATGTGAAGCACCTATACTGTGTAAACAAATGCTGTGTGGGTGGGATGTTAAGCTACTTGTGGAAATATAATTAGACTTTTTCTATCAAAGGAATAGCTTGACATGGGCTCCATTTGGTAAAACTGCCATTGTGCAGGTAACCTTATGTGTGCTTGTATTTTTGTAAAGATAGTATTTCCTGGAAATTGTGTGTTCCGACCACTCCCCCGCATCCCCTTCAGCCAATGGCATAAAGATTGTGAGGATATGTTCCCACCAATAGGAGCGCAGCACAGAAGCTCCTCCTGATGAGGTAGCCTAGGAAGCGGAAAGTTAGGTAGAAGGATGGTATCGGGAGAATTCATAAAAAATATAGTTTTAATATAGCTTTTTTAAAAAAATCTGGAGAGTTAAGCTAACTCCACCCCTTGGAAGTTTTCTTTGTGTCCTGCACCGACAAACTTCGGAAAAGCCCAGCCCCCACCTAAAGCCCACACCTGAATCCTGGAACCTGAAAAGAGGAGGATCCAACTTTTCTGTGACCTGCCCCCACCTGAGGAGCCCACCTATCGCCCAACTGAAACCTGAGAGAGAGGGGTTGGAGAAGAGGACCCCGCCCTCTCTTATAGCTTTCTGCACCTCCCTTTTTTCGCCCCTTCCCTCTTGGGACATGCACTTGGACTTGTCTGGGTGGCCTATTCCCTTTCCATTCCCCCTCCCTTTTATTCCCTTTCTCCCAGTTTTCCCTTAATTTTTAATAAATCCTGCCAGATGTTTTGACTGGTATGTGTTGAAATTCTTTTCTTCATGATACCAAGAACCTAGATTTTGGGGAACACGCCATACCCCATAACACTCCCACCCCCACCCCCCCCCACCCTGCCCTGCTGGAAATAAAATGCCCAGCAACTTTCCTCCATGTTGTTCTTGCATACTGGACTTTACTGATGGCAGGATCCCTTTTTGCAAAAAGTAAAATTTGTCTTGCTGAGATGCTTTCAAATACATGTCTTTTTTTTTAATGACATCACAGAAATTTAGTTCTGACATATTAGAGTTGGAAAATCAGCCAAGTGGTAGGATAAAGGTGAAACAGTATATATCCATTTTTTGGTAAAAGTCTTAGGCAAGGAACTAAACCAGGATATAAAAAGGAATGTTAACTGCTATTATCTGCTTCTATAAACTATCTTGTGGTCAAGATAGCTTTCTAACTCTGTCCTAAACACCTGATTTGTAAAACAATGCAATGATTTTATAACCATAGAAACCTCTGTAACCAAAGGGTATAAAACTGGCCTATACCAAAATTCCATGTTACAGCCTTTAGGCTGCTCGCCCAGGCCAGCCAGCAGCCGGTAAGTAAATCGACCTCTTTGGCAAATGGAGTCTGGTGTGTCTCAGCGGGTCACCTTGCAACAAAGGAATGCTCTGTGGCTGAGGCTTGGGCTCCACCACCTTCCAGAGGGTGCTTAGAGAAACCCCGTCCTCCTCTTGCTTTGCTTACCTGCCACAGGGGGACCAGGAGCCCCACCAGCAAGAAGCAATTGAAATGCAGACTGAGAAGTTAAGAGCTCTGTTTCTTATGCAAATCGAGAGTGTGGGCGGCAGGTCCACTTGCTGAGTTAGAGATCCTTTTCCTTCTGCAATCCATATTTATGAAGCACAAGTGGAAGTTATTTGCTTTTGAGAGGTGTGTGTTCCCCCATTCCGCCTTTGTTCACAGGAGATGAGGAGGACAGCCATGGCAGGAGGGCCAAGAGCCTCATCCTCTTTGATCCAAACACCGGAGGAACCGTGGTGACTGAGACTGGCCTTAGGTTCTGACTGTGCTGCCAGCCCAGGGTGTCTGAAGGCGAAACACCCAGGCTTTGCGAATTACCATCTGTGTTGTTTAGGAAGTAGAAGGACAAGATCATAGCCCGGCAGGTTCTCTTGCAGGCAGTAGATCAATTCATCAATGGATCAATGCATCAGTGGGCCCGGGGGCCGATAGGGTGGGTCTCGCAGAGGGAAGCCATCCTCCCCTCTTAGGAGCTAACGAGCAGTTGGGCCTGTATTGTGAGGGGACAGGATCCCTGGGCAATGTCCTTCTGGGGGAGGTTCATAGCCACCTTGAGGACAGAGGTTCTGTGTGTAGCGAGGTGACCACAGAGACACAGCGGACTCCATTGTGCCAAAGAGGTGGCTTTACTGGCCAGCAGCCAGCCTGGGCTAACAGCCTGAAGGCTGTCATGCAGAATTTTGGTGTAGGCCAGTTTTATATTCTTTGGTTACAGAGTTGGGGGTACGGAAAAGTTAGATTTTTATGGTTATAAAATCATTACATTGTTTTACAAACCAGGTGTTTGTTTAGGATAGACACCTTATTTAGAAAGCTATCTTGAGAGCCGGGCAGGCGTGGTGGCGCATGCTTGTAATCCCAGCATTCGGGAGGCTGAGATCGGAGGATCGGGTTCGCGGTCAGCCTCAGCTACCTAGTGAGGCACTCCGCAACTTAGTGAGACTCGGTTTCAAAATAAAGCATAAAAAATAGGGCTGGGGGTATAGCTTGGAGGTAGAATGCCTCTGAGTTCAATCCCCAGTACCACAAAAAAAAAAAAAAAAAAGAAAGCTATCTTGTGGTCTTGTGGGCAAGATAGCTTTCCCATACCATGAGCAGCAAAACAGTTTACAGAAGCAGATAATAGCAGTTAAAATTCCTTTTTACATCCTGGTTTAGTTTTTGGTAGCCCCTTTGACCTTTAGGAGACTTTTGCCAAAAAATGGATATATACTGTTTCACTGTGGTTCTGTGTCACATGGAGTTCTGCTAGGGTCCGAAACTCTGTGCTTGAACACGAGGTGGGAAACCCTCTCTGACTTGTGCTCCAATCAACCAGAAAGAAAGAATAGTTAGTGGTGGGAAGAACGCGGGAGAGGGAAGCTGACTTCAGGGAATCTCAGTATATACCAGGTTCAACCACTCCCCCCAAATAGCAAATGAAAAAAGTAATGGTGAAAGGTGGGAAAGGAATTAATTTACTGTAGTTATCTCAGAAAGATGAGGAAGATCAAGCATCCTCAGCCCTGTCTTCAGGGCGCTGACATGAGCTTCAGGCTTAACTAGAGGAAGAAGTGGGGATGGGGTAGGTGGCATGCATAATTAAGCAGTCTAGGTGGAAACTGTGGTCTGATTGGTCATTTTCTTTTCTTTTTTTTTTTTTTTTTTGCGGTACTGGGGATTGAACTCAGGGGCATTCTACCTCCGAGCTACACCCCCAGCCCTATTTTTTTATTCTTTATTTTGAAACCGAGTCTCACTAAGTTGCGGAGTGCCTCACTAGGTAGCTGAGGCTGGCCGCGAACCCGGATCCTCCAGTCTCAGCCTCCCGAATGCTGGGATTACAAGC
>PVLC010010747.1:0-49409 GCA_004027655.1 Graphiurus murinus
GTGTTTTTTTTTTTTTTTTTTTTTTTTTTTTTTGCGGTACTGGGGATTGAACCCAGGGGCATTCTACCTCTGAGCTACACCCCCAGTCCTATTTTTTATTCTTTATTTTGAAACCGAGTCTCACTAAGTTGTGGAGTGCCTCACTAGGTAGCTGAGGCTGGCCGCGAACCCGGATCCTCCGGTCTCAGCCTCCCGAATGCTGGGATTACAAGCGTGCGCCACCACGCCCCGGCTCTGAGGCATGACTTTTTAATGATCCCGGCCACCTCCCTCATCACACCTCAGCTCCTCTGAGCTCTTCTCAGAGTCAGGTCCTTTGTGCATGCAGTCCTCACACCGGGCCTCTGGAGTGCGACCCTCGGAGGAGCCAGTGGCGTTCTGTGCACAAGCCTCCCAGTGGCTGAGGTCCTGAGCCGGGTCACCAGGGTGGCCTTCTGGGTCACTCATGGCCACACCCACTTGCTGTGGCCCCCTGTGACAGTCCCAAGACTTGCCAGGCCGAGGTCAGACCCCAGACTGCCGGAGCAGCACTGAAGCCCTCCCCCTGTCTTGCAGATCCTGGGCATGGCCTTCTCCATGACCCTGTTCCAGCACATCCACCGGACGGGTAAAAAGTACGACGCGTGAGCCGGCAGGCGGGGCCCCCGGCCCCACCCGGACGGACGCCGTGCCAGGAAGGGGACTTGAGCTTTGTGTCTCCTGCCGGTGCCTCTAGACTGCCACCCGCCCCGCCTCCCCAGCCTGCCCTCTTCCCCCACCTGCCTCAGCCTCAGACTTGTCGTGGAGGACGGACCAGGGAGGAGGCAGCGCACAGAGACCCGGGGCACTGGGCACCTGGATTCCTGCACCTGTGGATTTGCCAAAGACGACTGGGTGGGCTGGGGGCATGGAAGAGAGAGTGCCCCGAACTGATGGGTTCCTGCCTGCTGCCCTTCCTCACACTGACACTTTGCCCCCAAAGTGGGGTGTGGAGCAGAGAGTTCTCTGGGGAGAGACTGCCCCCCCCCAACGGAGGCCACTGCCGTCCATGGCCGCCCAACTGGGGAGCCGACCCGGGCGGGTCCAACCACCGCCCTCCCTGGAGCATCTTGCCCAGGCTTTTTATACCTTACAGTGTAACTTTTTTTATTTTATTTTACTCTGATTATGATTATTCAGGAATATTATCTCTCAGATAAGTTTAGGGTTAGCTTTTCTGATTTATAACTTTTTACCGTGTTGATTTCTTTTAACGGTTTGAGTTTCCTTCTCCTGTGGGTGGGGAGATGGGACAGCCATCCTGTTTCCACCAGGACACGCCACCATCTGTGACACTCGCCAGGCTTTAGGGTGGGATGCACCAGGCCGTTGGCCAGAATTGCTGAGAAGGGGGTGGGGAGCTGGCCAGTGTTTCGGACCCCCTCCCCCAGGTCCGGAGTCTGCAGACCGGGGCTCTGAAAGGCAGGCAATGCGGAAAGCATGGCGTGACCGTGGCAGGGCATCCTGTGTGAGGCTGAGGGTGCCAGGCAGGTCAGGGCAGTGGCAGAGGCAGAGGGTCCCTGGGGTGGGGTAAGGCTTTGCTGGGGCCTCATGCATTTCCCTGGCTGGAGGTGTTTGGTGTTTGTCTGCCCTCTGCTGGTGTGGGTGGCTCCCCTCCACCCATGTGCATCCCCAACAGGTCCTGCCACCCCAGGATTCAGACATTCCTGCCCCAGACTCAGACAGATACCTCTAGTGTGGGCTAGTGTGGGCGTGCTCAAGGTCCTTCTCACCTCCAGCGGTGACCATCAGGCTCACTCAGCTGCCGACTGCCCTGCCGGGGGAGAGGGAGGGACAGAGGGAAAGGGCCTCTTGGGTCCCAGGACCCTCATCTCCTTTCTGGGGTCCCTTGCTGTCAGCAGATGGGTGGGTGGCCACCGCATCCTGTGTGATTCCAAGGAGATAAAATACAGAAAACCCCCAGAGGTCAGGCTGGCTTCCTCATGGTGGCTCGGGGAAGGAAGTAACCCCTGTCCCAGCTTAGACCCGGGCCTGGGAGACCAACAGGTAGGTGGGGTTTTCAGCCACAGCAGGACACCCCTGCAGAACTGATGCTCATCTACTTTAACATTTTGCAGTTAAAAATAAAGTAATTAATTTTTTTTAAAAAAGGTCAAGAATCTGTGGGGCCTTGCTTGAAAAGGTTACCCACTAGCCGGGAATGGCGGCCCTGTTTTCCACACTCTTTGGCTCCTTACTTTGATCTCTCAGTGGGGCTAGGCCCTCTCCAGTCTCCAACTGCCTGTCTCTTACCAGAGCTCAGGCATGCCACCAGCTAACCAGTAGCTCCTCCACCCCCCTTAAGCGAGGTACAAGTCAGGACTGGGAGCATGGGCTTTCAGTGTGTCTAGGGTTCATGTTTTGGGGGCAGGGGTGGAGAGTAGGGTGATCTCAGCGAGTTGGGCAGAGGAAAGACCCCCTCCTTGAGATGAGCACAGAGCCCAGGGGAAGCTCTGGGAAAGCGGGTCCCTGGGGTGGAGGACCGCACACTTGGACAGCTGCCTCCCCAGGGACTCCATCACCGCAGGGAGACACTCAGCAAGCCAGAGTTTAGTCACACAGACATGGCGGGACCTGGTGCACAAGGAGTTTTTGCTGTGGGGTGGGGTGGGGTGGGACGGGTTTCTTTATGCCTATCAATGCAATTTTAAATTTTTGTCAATACCAACAGCAAAACCCTAGTGCGTTGGAAGGTGTCTAGCCTCTTTGGCAATCTTACGTTTCTGGAGTGCTTCAGGGTGGCCTTGGGCCCCAGGGCCTTTGCCGCAGCTGCCCCCCTCCCCCCCCCCCCCCCCCCCCCCCCCCCCCCCCCCCCCCCCCCCCCCCCCCCCCCCCCCCCCCCCCCCCCCGCCGCCAGCCCCCAGCTCAACCATCTTGCAGAGTGCCGACCACAGGTCCCCAGGTTGCCTTTTTGCCTCACCTGCGTGAGGCTGTTTAGTCATTTGGCTGAGTCTACACGGGGCGGGTTTTGTCCCCAGCGCCTTGCCCACACTACAGAATGGTCCCACCCTCCAGAAAGCCACCTGGAGTGGTGTCAGGGGAGGGGGCTCAGGGGCGGCTTGGATTCTCCCAACTGTGATCTCTTCAGGGCCGAATCCCACAGAGTGAATTCCCTCGCTCAGGGCTTCCCTCGCCAGTCAGCATGAGCTCCATTAGGTCAGATGCAAGCAATTTACAGACCTGACTCATGAAGTCCCTTAGGATTTTGTAGGTGACTTGGAGGGAATGCCTCATGGAGACTCCACCTCTCTCTGCAGCCATCTCCCTGGGGAGGCAGGCAGAGGGGCTGAGAGGGGGGGGTGCAGCCAGCAACAGGCATTGGGGTGCCTGTCTCCCCAGTGCCACTGCCAGCCTGGGCCTGCATCTGAGGCTTCACCCTGGAAGGGCTGCCGCCCACACCTGAGACCCCCTGCACATGCTCTGGTTTGACTCAGAACTAGGTGGCCAGGCCTCCAGGCTTTGGCGGCTGCTGAGCAGTCCAGGTGGATGGAAGTGACTGTCCCCTCCTCTCCGGCCCCCTGCCCACCCTCTGGTGGAGGTGCTAACTAGCAGGGACGTGGCTCCGGATGGGAGCTGGGCACCAGGTGCTTGGGGTCTGTCCTTTGCCCCTCAGCCCCTCAGCGTCCAGCGGCCCCTCTCGTGCTCCTGTCCTCCTAGTTTCTCTCTCCACCGCCATGAGGCCGTGGTCCAGGGTGGGGGTCCTCGCCTCCTACCCACACCCTGGCACCTGCCCTTCCTGCCGAGCGGCACAGGAGAGCCGGGAGTGCACGCTTGTTGGTTTCCGATGCACTTTTTCTGCTTGCGATGCCCTATCTGTGCGTTTCCTTCATCCCGGTCCTGGCTTTATTGAACACCATGTTTTTAGCATGTTTTTAAATAAAAATTGATAACGCGTCAAAAGCACAAGCAAGCTGTCTCCCGGTGATGTGTTTGTTCACCCAGCCATGACCGTGACCTATTTCTTGTAGTGGTTTGTGCAAACGACTCAGAGGAGCATCAGACACTGGTCCTGGCCTTCGTCTAAGACACTCCTTCATAGTGGGGGCCTCATTTCCCCCCCAGGGCCCATCTCCTGGCATGGGGAGGGTCTAGGTCCCCTCTGGGGGTGCCTGAGGATTCCTAACACCCCCCCTCTTTGGTGACCTGACATAGGCTAGCGCAGGGACAGTGCATGTGGTCTGAGTCCTCTGTACGAGAGACCAGGGCCCCCTTTTGGGGACTGTCACCCCATAGATGGTCTGTCCTGTGGGTCAGCATAAGAAATACATCCCTGATGATTTCTATAGTGACAAGGTTTTAGGTATAGTCTCCCCCCAATCCCCAGAGGGTGCCTCCGAGAAAGCCTTCAGGAAAGTGCAGAGACAGTCAGTGTGTGGATGGTCATGGGGAAGGGGCCGGCCCAGCCCGCTCACCTCGCTGCCTCAGGACAGGGGAAGTGGCCAGCAGCTGCGGTGAGGGTTCAGGTTTACTGGTTTTCCTTGGCTGTCATTGTCATCATCAGGGTGGTAAGCTGCAGGTGACAGCATCTCCAAGTCCTCTGCCAGGGTCATCGCTGTGCCTGCCACCGTCCCCAGGGTGGAGGTGGGCATGAGGAGTAAGCATGCACGGGGATCTGAAGGTGGTGGGGCAGCTCCACATCCTCTATGTGTGGAAATCTGCTTCCCGTCCTCCTTGAGGGAGTGGCTAGGCTGACGCGGGATTGTCTCAAAGCATCAACATTTCGGGCTCCATGCTGCAGCATGTCATGCCCCGAAGCCTCCAGGGACTCTACCCTCTCTCAGAGGTCTGGCTGGAGTGGGGTGCCTGAGATCCTCCCCGATAGACTGACTGCAAGGGACTTTGTGGCTGAAGGGTCAGGAGCCAGTCATGGCTGGAGGCAGGGGACCATTGTCATGTGCTGAGGACCAAGAAAGTCAGGAATTCGGGTGGTAGCATCTGGATCTCCAAATCAAAGGCAGGACTCTAAGGAAGAGCATCGCCCAGGCTGAAAACCAGGGACACCAGAGAGTGAACTGGGGAGGGGAGTCAGTGTATGGAGGAAGGAACAGGCTGCTCTTGGAATTCGATGGACAAGCTCCTGGCGCCTCCCTTCTTGCCCCAGGCTGGCTCAGCAGCAGCATTCAATAATCCAAAGGAGCAAGAGGGAAGTCAGATTAAATAACTGTCGTTTTGGACACAAAAATATTGGCATTGCAATGGTCCCCTCTTAAAGCATTCAGCAAAGATTGGGAGGCTATTGATTTAGCCATCTGGGTATCACTGAGGTTAATGACAGCTATGAGACAGGCCATTGTTTCCTTGAGCTAACAAAAGGGATGATAACACTCCCCAGGCATGCTGGAGTCCCACTCTCCTGCTTGAAGTTGCCCACCTGGAACTCCCCCTTTGTGGCCCCTGGAGACCCACAGAGAGCTGAGCACCCGTTGAGATGAGCCCTGGGCACTGACCCGGTTCTCTCGGAGGATCTGGGCCAGTGGAGAGAGGAACTGGCAGAGAAAGGCCACACAGTGGTGTGTGGCTGGATTCTTGTGTTTGGTACCTGCTTAGAGGTTTTTCTGGCTTTGTGAAACTTGGCTCAGCTAAAGGTCTAAAGCAGGTGGTCAAGGAGAGCTGCAGCCTGTGTCCTGTAACTTAATGATATTAGGAAGTTCTCGTCCTCTCTCCCTGTCCTCACCCCATCCCCACTGAACTCCCAGAACCCCAGTATATTCTCAATGTTTTTCTTTTTCCTGGCAAGAGACACCAGTTACTGAAAGGATTCAGCCTTCTTATTTACCAGTTGGCCACTCAGAGAGAGCATGTTGAATTTGATCTCTGGTCCTCAACTTGGGGTTCTGTAAAGTAGAATTTGGGAATTGTGAGCTACTCTCAAGATTTCCAGAGGCTGATGCTCTACTGACTGAGCTAGCTGGGCGGCCCACTGTCAATATTTTAAGAGCCCAATGAAAGTTGTTCATCAACCCTGTGTCAGTCAGCTTTCTGTTACTATAAACAATGTCTGAGATAATCAACTTACAAGGAGGAAAGGTTTGTTTTGGCTCACAGTTGCAGAGCATTGGCCCTGTTGCTTTGGGCCTGTGGAGAAACAGTACATCATGGTGGGAGCACGGGGGCAGAGAAAAACTGCTCACCTCATGGCAGCTGGGATGCAAGGAGTGGGCGGGGGAGGGCTGGGGTCTCAATATCTCCCTCAAGATCTAAGGTCATGCTCCTATTGACCTAACTTCCTCCCTGTAAACCCCACTTCCTAAAGGTTTCACCACCTCCCAGCCTGGGGTCCAAGCCTTTAACACACAGGGGCACTTATACAAACCCATAGCAACCTCCAGCAGCCTCTCCATTTTTGTTGTGGGGAGGGAGTGGGGACCAGGGGTTCCCAGCAATGAAGACCTGGCCCTTGGAGCTGCCATGATCCAGCACCTGCTGGGAAGTAGTGGCAGCTGACAGGCCAGCGGCTGCCACCAAGGGGGACTTGCTGTTGCTTCAGCAACAGCTTCGGGCTGCCTGCCCACCTTGGCAAGGCCCTTGTCAACTATGGGGCTGTTTAGACAGCAGTTGTAAACCACCAACAGTGCTGCCTGTTTGCAGCAGAGATGAGCCTGGAGTGGTGCTTGTCCCTCCTTGGGTACGTGTGTGTCTTATGCATACATTCATACACACACACACACACACACACACACTCACAGAGTGATGGTGGAGGTGAGCAGACGTCCCAGTCTAATGGGACAGAGGACTGTGAACCTGCCCTAGGCTTTGGAACACCCAACCATCCACTATGATTGCTCAATGAACAATTGGACTGTGACTAAAGAAGCCCGGAGACACCTGCAAGGTGAGTCCTCACCTGGGAAAAACCTCAGCTGGACCAATCTGCTCACGCAGCAAGTGGCCAGGACCCCTGGAGCTCACGCATTTTAAGTAAATCAACTTCCAGCTGCTTCCTGGCCTCATCTCATCCCCAGTTCTTCTATTTTGGGGTCCCCTTGACCCCAGCTTACCCAAGTACTTTTTGGGGTCCCCACCAAGCACATTTTCTAGAAAGAATAGTTAAAGGAACAAGCGTTTCACATCAGTAAAAACAAAGATTTCCTTCTTTCAGCTTTGATGGGGCAGCTGGTGCCCTCAGCAAACATAGGAATCTGTTTACACTGATATGGAAAGGTCTCCAACTCTGGATTTGGGGACAGGATGAGGACAATTCAGCTGGTGCAAGGTGGAGAAAGCCTAGCAGATAAGCTGGAGGGAGATGGTCTGGGGTCCGGGTAGCTGCAGGGATATGCGTGTGTCAGACAGAGGGAGCCCCTGACCCCTGACCTCTGACCTCTTACGCTAAGCATTTGCAGCCCAGGCCTAGGCAACTGGCCACGGCAGGGAGGAACAAGGGAGAGCAAAGTGCCAGCGAGGCTGGGTGAGGCTGGTGTGGGAATCCCTGTGAAAACACTTCACTAAGGAAGAAATACAAATAGCCAATAAATCCATGAAAAAAATGTTCAACATTAGTAGCAATCAGCGAAATGCAAATCAAAACTACACTGAGATTCCAGTGCCAGTTAGAATGGCAATTATCAAGAATGCAAACGGAAGCCGGGTGTGGTGGCGCACACTTGTAATCCCAGCATTCGGGAGGCTGAGACCAGAGGATCCGGGTTCGAGGCCAGCCTCAGCTCCCTAGTGAGGCACTCTGCAACTTAGTGAGACCCTGTTTCAAAATAAAGAATAAAAAATAGGGCTGGGGGTATAGCTCGGAGGTAGAATGCCCCTGAGTTCAATCCCCAGTACCGCAAAAAAAAAAAAAAAGAATGCAAATGGTAATAAATGCTGGTGAGGATGTGGGGAAGTAGGAACCCTTATACAGATTGCAAATTAGTACAAGCACTGTGGAGATCAGTATGGAGGTTCCTTAGAAGACCGGGAATGGAACCATCATCATATGAAACAGTTATACCACTCCTCAGTATCTTTCCAAAAGAATTAAAGTCAGAACACTATGGTGATACGTGCATAGCCATGTTATATTCGCAATACCCAAATTATAGAACAAGCCTAGGTGTCCATCAACAGATGATAACAAAAATGTGGTATAAAGACACAGTGGCGTTTTACTCAGCCATGAAGAAGAACAACATTATGTTATTTGCAGGAAAGTGGGTGGAACTAGAGAGTTGCAGAAGGTCAAGGGTCCTATGTCTTCACGTGTAAAAGCCAGAGGAAAAATAGGAAGCAAACAGGACTTCACAGTGGGAATTCAGAGCAATGAGAGAAACTAGTAGAATAGTGGAAGGGGGCTAGGGGGGAGGTGGGGAGGGGGAAAAAAGAGGTGAAGGAAACAACTCAAATAATGCATATGTCCAGGGAAGCAGAGAGGGATGGGATCCCGAGGGAATATACCAAGTGCGGTCTGCATGTTTGTCTATATCACTTTTTTTTTTTTTTTTTTGCAGTACTGGGGATTGCACCCAGGGGCATTCTACCTGCGAGCTACACCCCCAGTCCTATTTTTTATTCTTTATTTTGAAACAGGGTCTTATAAGTTGTGGAGAGCCTCACTAAGTAGCTGAGACTGGCTGCCTCTGGTCTCAGCCTCCCAAGTACTGACCATATTCATTAGGTGCTGCTCCCAAGTACTGGGATTACAAGTATATCACTTTGAACCTCACTATGATATATAATCGCAATGCACCAATAAAAATATAAAACAAAAACACTGACCACAGGCAAGAGGCTTTAAGTAGAATGCTATTCAAGCACACTTTCTGGAGCCTGGCTCTTGCTTGTAGCCAGGATCTAACTTGTGAGCAGGAGAGGTCTTTGCAAACAGCTATGAGAGCTGACCACTGAAAGGTGAGCAGCACCTAATGAATATGGTCAGGGAGTCACAGTTAGGGAAGCATGACTAGCATGGTGGCTCCCCAGGGGCGTGACGCATTTGGTGAGCTTATGGCCTGGGATTTCCTTACAGAGGAGCAAAAAGCAGATCAACAGAGCAGAGTCCTTGATACAGTTCTTTTATTATCATGCCTGGTAGCACATGAAGCTGAGCTTACACTGAGGCCAGCAGAAGAGAGAGGCATGCTTATAGCTTCCCTATAAGCGGTAGATTAAGGCAACTTCTCTGTTTGTAGAATGTTGAGGTGACCCACATTCCTGGGCTAGCTGATTCAGGAGCCCCCGTGGGGCTTCCTAACATGGGGCTGCCTGGAACTATTCATGGCACTTGTATAAGCAGGAAGGGAGGAGGGTGCATGGGAGGCCTGGGCCACAGGGCTGTGCATTGTGCTGAAATCAGAAGAACGTGACAAGGACATGGCAGGCGTGCCCCAAGGGTGGTGGGAGATGGGGAATCAGAGTGTAACTAGTCCCCTCCCAGGCAGAGGATCCAGGCATGGTTGGCTGGCCACGGTCACAGAACCATCATCCCCTGCAAGAACGCGCAGCCCAGAGGTGCTTTCCTGGATGGTTGCAAAGGGACCACAGTGGCCGGCTTCATTCCGCCTCTCCTAGCTGAGCAAGTGGGAGCAGTCTCAGGCGGTTGCAAGTGGAACTCAAGTCAGACACCTTCGGGCTTTTCGCCCCTCGAGTTGTGGCTTTGGAGGGAAGGTGGCAGTGTCCTCTGTGGTGTGGTCCACAGCAGCATCAGCACCACCTGGGAACTCGCTAGAAAAGCACATTGTTGGCCTTGTGCCTTCTAATGAGAAGCTCTGGGGAGGCCGGCAGTCTGTTTTGAAAAGTTTCCCAGCTGGGTTTGGTGGCGCATACTTGTAATCCCAGCATTTGGGAGGCTGAGACTGGAGGATCTGGGTTCGTGGCCAGGCTCAGCTACCTAGTGAGGCCCTCCACAACTTAGGGAGACCCTGTTTCAAAAATAAAGAATAAAAAATAGGGCTGGGAGTATAGCTCGGAGGTAGAATGCCCCTGAGTTCAATCCCCAGTACCAAAAAAAAAAAAAAGAAAGAAAGAAAGAAAGAAAAGCTCCCCAGGTGACTGATGCAGGAGCAAGTTTGAAAGCTTCTGGTTTGGATACTTGAGCGCCACCCAGCGGCCATGCAAAAGACTGCCTTTCTCCTTAGCCAAGCTGGATTTGGCCAGTAAGTAGGGAGTATTTTTTAAGGCTGACAGCGGGGTGGCAGTAACTGCTCCAAGTGACTTCCCCTGTTTCCAGACCTGAAGGGAGGCCCAGAGAGGCAGGTTCTGACAATCAAGTGGGTTCTTGGGCATGGGGATCCTGGAGGCTTATCACATGTAGCTGTCACATTCTGCTCCCCCAGGGGCCCTTCTGGATCTGAACCCCTGTGGCCATGCACAGGGTGACACTCCCCCTACACAGACGTCACACCGTGTCCATCCCAGAGCCCAGTGCTAGAGGGTGCTCAGGACAGGGGAGGAGCAAGAAGGTAGAAAAGGGCCTCCCCTGAGGGGGAGGGTCAGCACCACTGCCCTCCCTGTCCAGGGTTGCTCTGTAAGAACATGTGACCTGAGCGCCTCCCCTGACCCCCATGGGGGGCGGGGAGCGGCATTTCCTGCACCAGGAGATGATTGCTGCCTGGATGTGAGATTCCCACCCTGAGAAGGCTGAGAGAGGAGGGACAGTCCCTGTCTCACTGTGGTGGCAGCAATGGCACCTGAGTGTGGGCTGGTCGTTCCCCCGCCTGCTGCCCGAGCCTCTCCACAACGGGACCTGCCGTCTGCCTGGAGTACGGCTTACTCTGCACCGGGGCTGCGAAGGTGCATGGCTGCCGGCCAGGGGCTTCGATCGATGGCTCTGGTCCACCTGGGGGAGGGGTGCTGAGGCTGCCGCTATTTGGCAATGTCCCTGAAGGACACCATTCCCGAATGCCAGCCTGACAGCTGACTGCAGAGATGGAGAAGTGCAGGGTGCTGAGCAGAGGGGGCTCCCGGCCCGGCCTTCCTTGGGTCCACACAGCTGAGCCTCCATGACAACAGCCTGAACTTAGTTGAGCCTTGTTTTCCTCATCTGAAAAATGGGGAGAATCAGTCCCCTTTCATTGGGGTAACTACAGGATACTGTGTTTTGGGCCACTAACACATTCTAAGTATGTGGGAAGCCCTCAGTAAACTTTTTTTTCTTTTTTGCAGTACTGGGGATGGAACCCAGGGGCATTCTATCTCCAAACTACACCCTCAGCCCTATTTTTTATTCTTTTTTTTGAAACAGGGTCTCACTAAGTTACGGAGGGCCTAAGTAGCTGAGGCTGGCCTCGAATCTGCGATCCTCCTGTCTCAGCCTCCTAAGTACTGGGATTACAAGTGTGTGCCACCACACCTGGCAGTAACATTTCTTAAAAGCCAGGCCCAAGGAACGCCTGGAGCTGGGCTGCAATGCCGAGGAGGGGAGAGAGAAAGACACACGACTGCACACATTTCATCTCTCCCCAAAGGCTGAGTTTCAAAATTCCAGTCCCAGTCCCCCCAGTACTTGCCATTCGGGGGATTGGGGTACATGCTCTTCTCTCAGTGTTGTCCCCAAAAGCTCAGTGTGGGGTGCTTAGCATGCTCAGGGTGAGGAAGTTCCAGAACTTGGTGCTTCTTTCCCGAACCCCAGCATTTTGTCGCCACTCAGAACTGAAGATATGGCTCTCTGCAGGTATGTTTCTCTCTTTCTCCAAGAAACTCAAGACTCCAGGAGCCTCCAAAAGGGGGCCTGTCCCCAAGCAGGGGCAGGAAGAACCACCCCGGGCATGCCGGTCAACAGGCAGGCACACCCCGCTAAGGACTGCATCTTTGGCTCCAGACTGCAGGCTTTGAGTTCTCGGGGCAGAACCTGCTCTATTCTGAGCCACCGTTTCCTCTAACCCCGTCTCTTCTCCCATGCTGTTGGCATGAACAAGGAGGTCATATTTCTAAGAAGCTCTGGGCTGTTTTCCATTCTCTGCAGCTCTAACTGGTCATCCTCCCTACTGACCGTCTGGGTTGGACAGTGTCCGGGGCAGGAATCACAGCTAATCCTTCCCCTGCTCATGTTGGCCTAGCCTGACCTGTGGGCCTGGGGACCGATGAGTCAGGGTCTCCCGGCCTGTCTCTGTGACAAGGTTTTGCAAGAGATGCCTGCCTGTCACTTCTGGGCTCTCCCCCTGAGAATTAAGGGAGCCAGCCAGGGCAGACACAGAAGGCCACCTCGCCTCTGGTGCCTCTGTGGGAAGCACGTGGTCCCAGCCCAGCACTCTGTCTTCCTCTGCAAGCTAGGGAGTCATGGTTAGTTTCTGATTATCTTCATGAATCCAAGGAAGTTGGAGGATGACTAAGATAATCACTATTCCCCTTGGCTGTGGTGCAGATGGGATTTCGGGGAAAGCTTATCTTCTTCTTAATGAATTTGTATCGGCAACCCAAGGGCCTTCTAGGAAGATGAGATAGGCCGGTCCAGGCTCCAAGTGGCCCCTAGAGCATCCTCAGAGCGGAGAGGGCAATCTGCCCCGAGAGTCTGGTCTAATCTCTGTCCACGTGGCTACGTCCTGCTCTGGGGATGCAGTATTGGGGCATTCATGACAATGCGGGGATAGCAGGGAGTTGGCTCCAGGCTGCCCTGTGAATGGGAGAGAACATCCCTCCCCCAGGACTGACCCAGGCGAGTGAGAGCTGTGCCTGTTGGCTTGAGAACCAGATACGGTGGGAGATAATGTGACCTCTCTTGGTCTCAGCCTCAGCCACCCCTTCATGTGGGGGAAGTAAGAGAATCCCCATAATGGGCAGAAGCACAGGACCTGGGAAGGCTGGAAGCGGGGACTGGGGTTCTTATGTTAGGAGCTACCCAAGTAATCGCCATTTTGGAGTGGCTGGTCCCTATGGTTGTCTATGGGTTAAATATTACTCTATACCCTCTATTTTCTAGGGTTTTATTTCCGGTCTCCTTTAGCATTTGGCAAAGTTCTTCCTGAAAATTCCCTGCCCTATTCGGTGATGCAAAAGGAAGCAGAGAGGCCCCTGTAAGGAACATGGCGGTAGCCACGTGTTTAGGGAAAGAGATGGCTAGGAAAAGTGGGGTCCAGGCAGAGCACCCCTGTGCTCAGAGCGTCCCCTTCTCAGCAGTTCTGACTTTGTAGGGAGGATGTTTACACCCACCTACATTAACAGCTAACAATGGTTTTACCTTGGCATTTCTGCAAACCAGGCCCTGGGAAAGGGGATCTCTGGGGTGTGTGTGTGAATGACTGGAGGCTGGGGCCTGGGGCTGCGCTCTCCCAGGGGATCTCTTCCCTGGGGGGTGCAGGGCTTGGTTCCTGGTGCAGTTCATGCCCTTTAGGCAGCCTACCCAGCCTCCAGCAGCCCTACCTCAGGTCTCTCTCCCCAGCCCTGCAGGAAGGCACGTGGCCAGGACGCTGCTTCCAGGTGGGATAGCGTGGGGAGCGGGCAGATCCATGGGCTAGCTAGGTTCTGGGGAGAAGAAGCCAACCTGAGCTGACCCACCACGCTGCATTTCCCAGAGAGGACAGCCCCCTGAGGCTGCTCAGCACAGGTGGGAAATCATGCACCCGACGCGATGTAGGAGACCCAGAGGGACCCAGCTTCCAGCCCTTCATTCTAGGTTCATGTTCTGGGAGGGGGCAGAGAGCCTGGCTGTCTGTCACCTTCCTCCAGTCCTCGGGTGCCCTGTGTCTGGCAAGGGGCTCTGGCTGTCTCCTGGCAGGGTCAGCCCTGCTCCAGATTCCTGCAGTGAATGCTCAGATATGGAGGGGTAGGGGCCAACGGTGGGAAAAGCAGGAGGCATGGTCCCAGGCACTGATCTCAGGCACTTGGTGGGCTCCCAAGGGCTGGGCACAGGGTAAAGGGAGTCCATGACCCTAGTTGGGCTGGTGCTGACTCCAGGGGCCTGGCAGATGGGACGTGGGGATGTGGGGATGTTGGCTCTTGTCCTTGTGAGGGGCAACCAGAAAGGAACAGGCGTAACCATTAATAAAAATGCCGCTGGAGCCTCCGGTGCAAACAGCAGGTGAGAACCATCCCGCAGATCTGCCAGGTAGAGAGAGCAGAGAGCAAAAAGAAATCAGAACTCCCTTGGGCATCCTGCAGCAGGGATCCTGGGACCTTCCCACTCTGGTCAGGGGTGGGGCCAGCTTTTCTCACACACTCTGGGTGGGACTGGTGTGCATGGGGGAACCACACTCTGGGAACTGCTACCCAAGAGCTTGTTTTTCACACTCTGAGAGGGGCCTCCCTTGTTGTACAGCAGACAACCATCCCTGAGGGCAGGCTGGGGCCTGAGCATCTGCATTCCTCCCAAGCTCCCAGGTGATGCTCCTGGACATGGTCCCAGGTCTCCCCTAGAGATGGCCCCGATTAATTAACTGCTAAGCAGAGACATTTGCACTCCTTCACTGGAGCCGAAGCCGCCTTTCTCTGCAGGGAAGAGTCCACCTCCAACCTCCTGCCTTCAGACTCTAGAGCAAAACCAAGGCTCATCGCTGATGCTCAGGATGGTGTTCAGAAGCCACCAGGGAAACTGAGGCTCTGGGAGGATAGCCAGAGCTGCCATTAGCACATCCTGTAAATCAGCGGGGGTGCAGATCTGGGCCCTAGGGGTCCTGCCTCACATCCTACGCCTCAGCGTGTGCTGGCTGGGAAAACTCACTCCCTACCCTGGGTCTCAAGTTTCCAAATGCAGAGGACTCATAGCCTCCCTCCCCCCCCCCGGGGGGGCCATTCTCCTCCTGTGCCCTCCTCTTCCTCTCCTCCTTTCCAACAAAGATGCATGAGGACGAGGAGATGGGGATGTGTCAGGCCAAGCAACTTGTGACTGTCATTACAATTCTGATAATGACAATGACCACTTGTTGGATCTCGATGCTGTCCACAGGAGAGGGGCGCAGTGCCTGAGCGGCCCCATGTCTGTCCCACAGCACAGGTGAAGATGGATTTCCCTAACTACAGGAATAATGCCCTGTATTTTCCCCAGCTTTTCCCAGGGACCTGGCCTTGGCAGTGCAGACGGGGGTGGCAGTGGGGCTCCGCAGAGGGAGGAGGACAGGTCGACCAGGACACACATGGCCAGGGGGCCCCTCTTCTCTCCCTTCTTCACTCCTCCCCTCTCCATCCTAGCCCAACTTGGAGGACAGAGGACCTGGGGAAAGCTGCTTTCAGCTCGCAGACCCGGTGCTAAGAGCAGCGCTAATCCGCCTCGGGGACTCAGGGTCACAAGCCCAAAGGCGGCTTAAGAGGTTATCTCATCTCCTCTAGCTGCAAACAGGTGGTTGTCACATCCGTTCCATCAAGTGTCAAGCCGCATGGCCCTGTCCCCACCTCGTGATACAGTGGGGTCACCCGCATCTTTCTGATGCATGGAAGAGAGCTATTAGAGCAGCAGGCTCGTGCTCTAAGCAGCACCCACATCTCCTATGGTGTACATCTCGCACTATTTTTTCTTTTCTTTTGCAGTGCCAAGGATCGAACCCAGGGCCTTGTGCATGCTGGATGAACACTCTACCACTGAGCTGCATCCCTGGCCCCCACATCCTACGGTGCACATCTCCTGCCGAGGTGGCTGTGGGAGCCAAGTTCCCTGGCACACGCTCTTTTGTAGATGCGTGTCTCCAGTCACCTCCCAGGACAGAGGTGTGTGAGCCACACTTTCATCCACATGTGTGCATACGCATATCCACCCCACCCTGAATCATGCAGAGGGTGCTCTCATAACGTGCACATAAACATACATGCACAAACACACTCCACAATCCTTAGTTATGCAGAGGGGTGAAAGGATGCTCGCATAACATGTATGCACATGAACACACACACACACATACACATATGCACATGCTCCCTGTCGTGAATCAGGGGTAAAAGATGCTCTCATCAGTGTGCACGCGCACACGCACACACACACACACACACACATGCTCACACATGCACACACTCCCCATCCTGAATCACACAGTGGGATAAAGAATGTTCTAGCCAACACACATGCACACATATACACATACATACACACACTTGCACGAGCTCCCACCTCAAATCATGCAGAGGACACTAACTCACGGGGATCCAGAGTTCGGGTCAACGTCCTCCTCCTGGCTGAGGACATGGAGAAGCCAGCATGGGGTGAGCAGAGACAGACACAGGACAAGTTAGCTGTGGGAACTGGACCGGGCAGAGGGCGGGCTTGGACCGGCTCAGGGGCCCAGCCTGCGCGGTGCAGGGTTTTCTCTCCTGGGAGCTGCTGGGGTGCAGCACTTGGCCACCCATGGGACAATCTTAAAAGGGAGACCATCATGCTCTCAGCTTCTTGTGACGTCTCTAAGTCAGCATGAAGAGAGCATGAAGGAAAAGTCCCCTCCACCCCCAATAAAGCCTTGTCTGCTCCCACCTCTTGCCACCACCCACATCTGCTTGCAGCCTGACTGTCCCTGCCCTGGACCTGTCTGCCTGATGGAATCACTAGGGGAGCTTTAAAAACACCCCAAGGGGCCGGGCATGGTATTGCATGCTTGTAATCCCTGTACTTGGGAGGCTGAGGCAGGGGGATCTCGGCCAGTCTCAGCTACTTAGTGAGGCTTTCTGCAACTTAATGAGACTCTGTTTCAAAATAAAGAATAAAAGATAGGACTGGGGGTGTAGCTTGGAGGTAGAATGCCCCTGGGTTCAATCCTCAGTACCGTAAAAACAAACAACCCCCCAAACAAAACAAAACACCCCAAGGCCAGGGAGCCAACCTCAGACCATCTCGTATAATTGTGCTGCGTGTAGCCTGGGCCTTGGGCGGTCCTAAAGCTTGCAGGGACCCAATGTGCAAAGTTGAAGACCACTACCCTGAGGGCTCCTCAGATGCCTGGTCTCTCCCGAAGAGGCCAGAACCCGGGGCCCCAGGTGGCCTGAGCTGGCACCTCCTGCGCTTGGGTTCTGCCCCCAATTTCTACCAGTGTATCCCAGGCTGCATCTGCATGGGCAGCGCATGTCACATGACTCAGCGGATGCCCTCGATCTATATTACAGGCCTGGTGCAAAGTCATCCAGCCGTCACCATTTCTCCTAAGCACGTAAGCTCCTGGTACACGAATCTAGGAGGCAACACTCCACACGTTGCCAAATACCTGTCTGAAATCAGAGCTGGTGACACTCACTGAAGTCCCTGCTTGGGTTTCTGAGTGCTCACAAGCTATCTGCTTAAACACGTCAGGAGGTGGCGGGACAACTCCAAGATAACTGGTTGTGGGAACCAGTGAAGAAATGGGTAAGTGGGAAACTTCCCAGAAAATCGTACAATGCCAGAGCTGGAAGGTTCCTGAGAGAGGGGCTGGACCAGCGGCTTTCAGACTGTATCAGAAACCCCACGTGTGGCCCAGGGCCACAAGAGAGGTGAGGGGCGGCTCTCACCCAAGGCCTGGCTCCTGCTTTAATCCTAAGAGCTTCACCCTCTGTGTTTAATGGACAAGGCTCCTATGTGGGATTTCTATTGATAAGTGGATGCTGCTGTTTAAAAAAGGCTTAAAAACATCCAGTCCCTCCATTCTATAGGTAAAGAGAGTAAGAGATCAGAGAGGGTATGTGATGTCCCCAAAGTCACACAGCAAGAGACGGGGCATGTACAGAATCCAGGTGCTCTGACTCCCAAGCAAGAAGTCCTTCTTTCCAGGGATGAGGAAACTTTATGATACCAGCTTAGGCTGACATCCTGAACCTTGGGGTTCTCTGAAGTCTCAGGCGTGGTGTGTGTGCGTGCACGCATCTGTGGTGGTGGGCTGGTGTCTGCTTTGGCTGGAAGACCATGGGCCCAGGGAAGAGGCCTGGCTGCTGGCTTGGGCACTTTCTCATGGCTTCAATCCACCTGGAGGACTAGGGCAGAGTAGTGCCCAGCTCTGGCCGGCAGAGGGAGTTCTAACCCGAGGCTTGGCTGCGGCAGGGTTGCCTGTGAACCATAGGGGAGAAAACCAGGTCCTGGGGTTGAGATCCACAGCTCCGCCAGGCTCAGGGACCCCAAGAGCCACCGAGGGCCTGCCATGGCGGGTGGGGAGGAGGCACCAGTGATCCTGTCCAGTGGCCTGACCTCCTTGGCGTTAGACTTACGTAGCAGTACTGGTCCATCTTGACCTTGGGCTCAGGGCATTTGCTGCCCACTCCTGACCCGCCCTTTCTCTACCTCTGGCTATAACTTCTGCAGACAGACAAGTCAGGAAGAAACGGAGAGAAGTAGGCCAGACCTGCTCAGTGCCCATGTAGAGCAGACCTCCTTAACACCCAAGCAGCAGGTTTCTGGAAACCTTAGTTGACCAGCAGCTGGAGTGGGTTCAGCATATGGGACAGAAGGCCCGTGCTGGCAAAGGGCACCAGAGGGGCTTTGCTAATGGCACCTGGGGCTCCCTGGCTGTGCAGGTGAACGGGCACATGGGGGATAGGCTGCGCTGGCCAGGAACAACTGTGGTTGTTTTGGGTTTTTTTGAGAGGCAATGTGCCCACACAAAAATAATAAAGCTGATGAGTATCATTTATTGAACACCTGTTGTGTGCTTGGCGATACGCCAGGTGATTTACATGCATATTGCTAGCTCTCATGACCAGGATAAGTAGCCCTGTTTTCTACTTGAGCAACTGAGGCTTGGAGATGAAATGACTGGCCCTAGGTCACGCAGCTCACAGGTGGTAGAACCAATATGGGTCTTCATTCAGAGGCGGGGACCCTCTTCCCAGCAAGCGAGGCTGCAGCTGGATGCTCCAGGCCCACAACTGATGTGGGTGGGCAGCATGTGGTCTGGAAAGACCTCTACCCTGGAAGTCTCCCCAAGCCAGGTGATACCACCACTTTGTGGGTCTCTTTTCTGCAGACTTCTGCGTGAGGATTAGGAATTTTGAAAAGCAAAGGACCAAAGCCAGGAGGCCAATGTGCCAGTTCTGGGTGTGTATCACCTCTCTGGGTCTCAACTTCCTGATCCGGGAGATAGGAGAACACTCCTCTCACCTGGCTTGGGTGTCAGGCTGTTTGAGGATCGATGAGAGGAAGCAGCTGAAAGTGCTCTGAAGCTCACAGGTTATGGGGCAAAGACACTTTCCCCTTTCAGAGGCCTCGCCTGTGCTGTAGGTGGTCACATGCGCCCCCCCCCCCACTTGTATGTAGACCCTATGAGGTTGCAGAAATGACCCACATTTTTGCAGATGAAGAAGTTGGAAGACTGGAAGTCAAGTAACTTCTCAAGGTCACGCAGGAGCAGAGCCAGGAAGGACCTGGCTGTTCTAACTTGGAAGCCCCCAACCTGCCTAGGTGCCACTTTGGCACCGGAGTGGGGAGTTCGGGGCAGGACCATAGGAGGCAGCGCTCCCTCTAGATCGGCCCACCTGCAGCTCCTGCCATGGGATCAGGAGTGCCCTCAGGGCCTGTGCTCGCTCATCACATCTGCCCAGCGCCCACGGGTTACCTCCTGGCTCCTTTGGACCTGGACCACAGCAGCGGAAGAGAGTGAGGCTAACTTCCTGGCTGGTAGTAGGGGGAGAATGGAGGGAAGAAATAGGAACCAAGGGTGTCACTCATCCTCAAGAAGACAGCGGGGTGTAAAAGCTCATGTGCATGCACAGACAAGCACACATATACAAAGAAACAAACGCGGGTACATGTGTGCACATATACACGCATGCACACACAAGCATACCTGAACACACGTGCATACCTAAACATGTCCCAGCCACGCAGACCCTCATGGGCCTACGCATGCCACGGCAGGTTGTGCATGCACACATCCGTGCATACACATACCTGAGCCCACACTCAGACTCCTCCCAGTTCCCCGTTCCTTACAAGTTGGAGTTGGTCACTGTCCCCTTGGGAAGAGACTGGCCTTGTGGTCCATCCTCCATGGCAAAGGGAAAGGGAAGGGATGAAAAGAGGTGGGGTGGGTGCGCCAAGGCAGCTATCCCAGTCCAGCTATGCGAGCTCTCAGCACCTGGGAGAGGGCTTCCAAGTGCTTCCACACCACCCCTGTCCTAGTCCCCTCTTCTAACTCACCTGCAGGCAGGCCACTCCGATGCCCACTGCCCCCATGAGCAGCAGGTGGTCCGCCAGGAACTGCTCCAGCTTCGTGATGCAGCCTCCCTGGAAGGTAGCTGCGGGTTACTTGTGTGTGTCTGGGCCCCGAAGTGGGCGAGGGCCGGGGGAGCCAGGTATTGCATGTAGCTGAGGTCGAGGGCACCAGGCACCGCAGGTGCTAGAGCCAGCCTTTGAATCACTCCCAGGCTTCTTCAGGGGCCCCAGGCTGCGTGCATGGTGTCCAAGAATCTCCCAGGAGGAGCCGCTTGTCCCCTGCAGGCCTCAGACACTGGGGTCTCTTGGCCAAGGAGAAGCCTGTTTTGCTTTTCCCACACCCATCCGTCTGAGCTGGCCTTCCTGGGGTCCTCCCTGCGTCCCCAGCAGGAGCCCGGGCACTCACCTCCACCTTGTAGATGTTGGAGGGGTGGGCCCGCTGGCCGCAGCGCGTCACCACTGTCTTGCAGCAGCTGTCGGGCACCCGGCGGCCCTCGGCCTCCCGGGACAGGATGTATGCGCTGTGCTGCCAGTCTGCAGAGCTGTTGCTTCCACAGCACTTGAACTGGAGGGAGAGGCAGAGGCTGGAGCCAAGAGGGGCCGATGTCTGCCCCTGGACACTGGTCATGGCACACGGTACTCCAGAATTAACCCAACTCCTACATGTTTTCCTGGAGCTTTTCCTCCTGTTCTGAGTGGGGAATGGGGCCCTCTGGGGTCTTTCTCTGTGGCCCTGGTTCAGAATTCACCCATGGGACCCCTGTGTATTGCCTTGCACAGCCACCCAAGTCCTTTGAGGAGATTATGCCTGAGCTCTGGGGCAGTTGGATGCTGGGGGTGGAGATAGGGTGGGGCTATGTGCCACTGGGTGGCAACCCAGGGTGGGGGCATTTCCTGGTCATCTAGGAGGTGGGATCTGGGGCCAGGAACTCAGCCTTGCCAGAGGACCCCTGGTCCCTGTTCCAGCTTTGAGTCCTCAGAGCCTCTGGACTGCACAGCCTCCCAGACCCCAGGCACACACACAGCAGGACCGATCGGCAGTGATCACTGGGGCCACTCTGGGAGCTGAGCACCACCCAGGTCATCTGCAGCACCCAGGCAGGGAAGCGCCAGCCGGAACGGAATCCCATTCAAAGAGTGAACGCTGGTCACTTCATGCCCTTCCCAGTCAGGGCTCTGCACAGGCCAGGGGACTCGGCTGTGTCGAGGGGTCTCTGGTGTGTGGGGTGGTAGGTGGCGTGCAGGCACATTCACAGCTCTGTGAACAAGTGTTTATTAGGCACCTACTGTGTGCCATGAGCAAAGCTGGGGACTGGGTTCAGACACAGCGAGATGCAGGTCCTGTCCTTACTTTGCTCTTGTAGCTCTCACTTAGTGTTGCTTAGTAGCAGAGCTAGAGAAGCTGACTGTGCACAGAGGAGAAAGGGGGGCGCTCTGTTCAGGCCTGGGAAATGCCCCCGGGATGAACAGGGGACCTGGGAGTCACAGCAGAATACGGCAGCAACACTGAGCGAGGGCTGAGTCTGCGTGGAGTCCTTCACTCTGAGCCTCTGCACGAGCGTGCTGGTCCTAACTCTTGCTGCGTCACTCATAAACCAGGGACAATGAACGCACCTCCAACGGGGTTGGTGTGGGGGCTGTCTGCGCATCTGGCACTTAGACAAGGGTCTGTGCAGAACCGGCAGTTAATGACACAATGACTGTCACCCTCCTAATTGTCAGGCGTGGGGCGCATGTGCGCCCTGGCATTTATACACATGTGGCATCCCTGGAGGGCCCTGGCTCTGAACTGCTGTTTTCTCCGGGCTCTGTCTCTCCTGCCTGAGATGTGGGCCGGGCGCCAACTGTCCCCAGGGTGTCTGAAGCCACTGTTCACATGTGACACTGCCCTCTCTCTGGGCTGCGCCCTTCCTCGAAGCCCCCCCCCCCCATACTGCTCCCTCCACCTGAGCCGGCCCTGCCCTGCCTCCCAGCCACCTCTACTCAGCCTCCCTGCTCCCACTGTGTTCTGTCCTGGGGCTGCCCCAGCCCAGCCCTGAGCGCCTTTGTCTGCGGTGTGCCTGGCTTCATGAACCTTAGCGTTGGGGAGATGGGGAAGGGGCTTCTCCTCTGAACCACAATGTTCCTGGAACTCAGGATCCTCTGACCTTCACTGCCTCTACCTGTCTGATGTTTTTGGATCCTCAGGCCCAGGGAGGGGTGCACTGGGGTGCAGGAGAGGGGGGCAGAGAGAGCCGACTTGACTATTGGAGCCATTAGGATCCTAGAGCCGGGCTGTCCGATAGGACCTTCCACGACCTGGGAATGTCCTGTACCTGTGCAGTCCAACTGGGAGGCTGCGGGCACTTGAACTACGGCCAGTGTGAGAGAGTGACCGAGTTGTGCATTTAAGCACAAATGGCCACCTGTAGCTAGTGCTGGCCATATGTCTGAGGTCCAGTGGCCCGTCCCCTACATGTGGCCAGGACTGAAGGCCTCACGGGAGGGGTGTGCTGCATTGCTTATGGAAAAGGGGAGCCCCCCCCCCCCCCCCCGCCGAGTTCTGTCCCAGCATTCTGCTCCGTACTCACTCCTGGAAGTTCTTACAGCCCCTCACTTCACTACCGTGTCTGCCTGTCACCCCTCCCTTCTGGAGCCTCGGCCCCAGCTTCCCGAGGAAGGAGGAGGCAGCTCACAGATAGAAGGAGCTGGAGGGAATTCTTCTCCTGCTTCCTGCCCCAGAACGGGAAGGCAGTGGGAGAAAGATTTCGGGGGTGGTGGTGGTCAGGAGAGCCACAGCAGAGGTGGAGGCCAAGGAGGCGGAAGGGAAGGATCCAGGGTTCAGAGAGCACTGTTCATGGTGGCTGGGAACATCCACAGGTGGGGTCATAATTACGAGTCACATATCCCGCAAGGCTCATGTTAGGGATTGGCAAGGGAAGTTCAGAGAGGGTGAGTAATCTGCTCAGAGTCACACAGATGGGAAAGGACAGAGTCAGGATACGAATGTGCATCTGCCTGGTGGCTTACGTCTTGCTGCAGACGGTCCACTGAGGCTGTGATCTCCATGGCACTGGGCTGCCCGTAGTTCTCGGTCAAGGTGCGATTCAGGTGTTGCTTCAGTTCGTCACTCAGCTGAGGAAGGAGGAGCGAGAAGGGGGTGTCAGAAGAACCCCCTCCCCAACCCACCCCAGGTGCACTCCAAAGCCTGCCAGCTAACTTCAAGATGCTGCCGACTGAGACTGTGATGGCAGGGTGACCCTCTGTGGAGACAGCACCGAGGACCTTCATGGAGAGACCATTGCAAAAGCCAGGGGCGACAGGAGGGCTGAGCTATGAGGGTACAGGTCACATACAGTGCCAGCCAGAGCCACAAGGCTGCACAGGGCCACTATCAGATACACTATCAGATAGCCGTGGACTTGGATTTTGATTACAAGGTGACTGTAATTGTCAATATTTTCAGAATATTGACAATGGTTACCCTGCAGGCGCCTCATGAACACTGGCTTCAAGCAACTTGCATGGTGATACTGTTTCCATCAACTCGACATCACCCTGCTCACAGCTTCATAGCCCTGATGCAGAGACCGCTGACGTCATCCTGTCTGCCCTGGCAGGCAAGGCCCAAAACCGTCCTTATGGTCTTGCATTGAAGCCCGGCCCAAGACTTCCTCCTTGGATGCCTTTGACAGATGGATTTATCCTCCCGGCTATCCTTGCATGGGGGAGGGATGACCTGACTTCCCAAGGGAAACTCCCACCTTCCCCAACGCCCATGTTGAACACATCAGCATCTGCAGATGTAGGAGAGAAGGGCTGGACGTGGGACAAGAAGCTGGGATCCAGATGTGCAGGGGATCGTCGGGGCCTGGGAACCAGGACCACCCAGTGCGTGACGGCCCGGGCTTCCCCATCACCACGTGCCCCAGCCCCGGCTGTGGTTCTTCAGGGCGCCGGCAGAGAACCGGCGTAGATGGAGGACACTCCCACTCACCCTCTGGTAGTACACGTGGGCCAGGACTCCTGCCACCAGCTCAACGAGGAAGATGACAAGGAGCAGGCAGAAATACTAGGAGCAAGGAGAGAAGACAGTCACCACCAGGGAGCGGGGAACTCCTATGACAAATGTCCCCCCAAAGAAATGGAGTGTTAGGGGTACCTGCTGGGGACCTCCAGCACCACCACCATCTTCCTCCTACCAGCTGTTAGGGTTTGGATCTGAAATGCCCCTCCCCCGATAACCAAAAGCTCTCGTGTTGACAGCCTGGTCCCCAACGCATCAAGGTTCAGAGGTGGGGCTTCTAGGCAATGCTCAGATCATTAGTCCACAGTAGGTCATCGGGGACATGCTCCGGGAGGGGTTATCTTCTCTCTAGCCCCTCCCCTTCTGTTTCATGGCTGCCACGAGTGGAGCAGCCTTCCTCCCCACACCCTTCTGCTATGATGCTCTGTCTTGGAGCCAGCCCACATGGACTGAACTTCTGAAACCCTGAGCCAAAATAAGCTCTTCCTCCTCTAGGCTGCTTATGGCAGGTGTTTTAGTCATAGCAATGGAAAGCGGACTAATGCACCAGCACCCTGGACATGAGGCCTCTGCTGGCTGCCAGCACCGAGTGCCCTACTCCACCCCTTCACCCACTGGTGTCTGGAAACCAAGCAATCCACCCATCCAATGTCAATTGAACACCTGCTAGATGCCATGTGCAGTCATCAAAAGTAAGACACTCGTTGCCCTCAAAGTTCTTGATGGTGGGGGACAGAAGAGTAAGCAGTTATAATACTGTGTTACAAATAGAACTGTGGGGTAAGCCCTGGAAGTGACTGGAGGCTCCTGGTGAGCTGGGCAGTCAGAGAAGGCTTCCTGGAGGTGGTGACACCGGAGTGATGTCACTAAGAATGAGGAGGCATTTGCATGTGAAGGAGGAAGTGCATTCCAGGCACAGGGAGAGCACTTGCAAAGCCTGGATCCTGCAAAAAGTTAGGCGTTTGAGTCCAGGGAGTGGCTGGAGAGCAGGGGGGTGTCTGAGCCATTGCTCCAGAGCTTCTCCACAGCACAGGAGAAGGCCAGGCAGAGACCCTGGGTGGGGATGAGGGGCTGTGTGCCTGCCCCACCCCTCCATCCTTCAAAGACCCACGGGAACTCTTCCTTCCTTGCACCATGCCCGGCCTCTTCTGGCCCAGGCTGCTAGTCGGCTTGTGCTCTTGCAGGCTTCCTGACTGGCAGGAGGGCTGCCCCATCTCCCTCCCCCAGACGCCCCCAAGGCACCGCTCAGCCGCCTGGCCACGCTGGGGCCACATCCCCTCGGTCAGGAGGATCACTGGATTCTGAGCCTAGGGTGGGACCTGAGGCTCTAGGCTCCTGAAGCAGAGCGAGGAATGGGGGCTGAGGGAGACAGCTGGCCGGGGTCTGTGAGCACCCCGGAGCTTGGATCCCCTGTCCAGACCCTGCTCTAGCCTGCACCCTACACTCTGCCATACCCCCCCCCCAGAGGTTTTATTGCACCCTAAGTTCTCCCAGCCTTGGCTGGCCTCTGTCGGGGATCGGGGAAGGTTTCCAGTCTCTGAATGATGGCGTTGGGGCTGCCTCTATCATCTGTGTGATCTGAGGCAAGGAGGACACAGGGAGGTCCCTGCCTCGCTCCCCCTCCTCTTCTACCCTGAGCTCTATGTTGCTCCAGGAAAGGCCCCCAGCCTGCATGTCCAAGCTCTGTCCAAGATGCTGCTTGGCTGGGGCTGTGGAGAAGGCCAGCTGTGGGGGTCTTGGGGGTGCAGGCTAGGGGTCCACATTCTGGTAGTTCCCAGCCCGGGACACCTGGGCAGGCTCTGTGAGGAGGTTCGGGCTGTCTGGAGAGGGAACTTCAAGTTCTGGGGTGCCAGAACGAGCCCCAGAACTGATAGAGGGAGTTGCAGGTTCCACGAGGCCGGGTTGCCTTGGTCTCAGCAACCCTTCACCCCAGGTCTCCAGATGGTACCGAGTGGGATCCAGGATTAGCTGAGGCTGACAAGAGGGGACTAGAGGTGAGCAGAGGCATCCCCTCTGCTGTCAGAGATGGAGCCTGAAACCTTAGAGCCACCTAATGCCAGCTAAGGGGGCTGCAGCCCAGGCCTCCCTGCCCGCTGTGGGGCGGCCCTGGGTGCCTTGCTGTGAGTTGGAAAACTGGCTTGGTGAGAGCCGTATGGGCTGCAGTTCGCCTTTCTCTGTGTCCAGGGACCAGCTTGGGGCCATCCACAGTGGCCCTGACTGTGGCATGGCATCTCTGTTTCCTCGCCGGGGGATAATGATGACTCGCCTGCCACGTGCACTGAGTAGTTAGGAGGACAGGAGCGGAAGTGTGCTTCTCCGTGCTCCCCAGGGCCCTGGCGACATGCCCCAAAGCTTCTCTCTGAAGGGACACCCTCCCTATATTCCCCTCACCCCAGGTTTGTACTGGGCCTGCCCTTGTCCTGCCACACAGGACCTGTGACCAGTGACTGCTGGTTACCCTGGGTCACACCTGTGTGTCCCCACAGGAGAGACGATGGAGCGCCTGTGACTACACGGGGGGGCCGGCGCTGGCAGCAGGAGGACAGCGCCTTGCCACCTGCCTCCCCCCGCCCCAGGCTGCTGTCAGCTGTGAGTTGCATAGGGACAGTGGAGACGGGGCCGTGTCGTGCGGTTCCCTGGGGAAGTCATGTGGCGGTTGCTACTGAAGACAGGCAGGGAAGAGGGAGGATGGGAAGGGACAGGCACGGAAGCATAGCCCTGACTAAATGACAGGCTAAATTAGTAAAGCCAGCCCCTCGGAGACTTGTCTGGGGGCCTCCGACAGGCTACATAACCCACGCGGCTGTCAGTGGGAGGGGAGGGGTGGGATCCGGTGTGTAAAGATGCCCCGGGAGGGAAGTGAGGGTTCAAGGGAACCGAGGCCGGGGTGCTCGGTGGGCGCGGGCTCCAGGCAGCAGCTTCTGCGGCAGGAGGGCAGGTGCGTGACTCACCTGGCGGGGGAGGCCCTGAGTCACAGCGCCTGGTGTGACAGCTCCCGGGATTTGGGCAAAGGGTTGTGCTCATCTCGATCCTCTGGCCCAGAGGATCCTGGTGGCCCTGCCCACGGCTGGTGTGGAGTCCCTGGGCGACGTGGCTGCTGGGGTTTTTCCATCCTCCCTCTTCCCTGCCTGTCTTCAGTAGCAACCGCCACATGACTTCCCCAGGGAACCGCACGACACGGCCCCATCTCCACTGCCCTTCCACCTTTCACTTATCAAATCCTCAGACTGCCCGAGTCCGGTGGAATCATCTCAGGACTCCGAGGCACAAATTACTAAGGTTTGAGAAGCGTGCCCTGTGCCCTGCATAAGTTCCCCTCAAGCAGGCCGCGCTCTCCAGCCTTCGAGTCTCTGCCCATCCTGATCCTCTTCCTGGGATTCCAGTTCTGACCCGTCCTTCACTTCCCAGCTTGATCTTGTCTCTCTCCCTGGTGGTCAGCGATTCCCAGCTCCCTGCGGATTGCTTACAGAGCTGCATCTGCCTGCCTCTTGCCCAACCCAAGCACAGCTGCTTGCTCTTTCCCTCCACACCGGGAATTCCATGTCCCTATCTGCCCATCACCCTGCTCCTCTCGTAGGCCGTCTCGGGGGAAGCACCGAACTCTACCCACTGCTGCATCTCTGCTGCTTTTTGCTGCAGGTATCAGCCACCTGGTCCCCAGAAGGACAAGTCCTGAGGAACAGGGGCTGCCTCGTAGGTTCTTCTGTCTCCTCTGCAGTGCCTTGGACAGTGCTGGGTGTGGATGAATGATTGGGAAATATCTCTTGGTTTAGATGGATTTGTGAGTTTCTTACAAATTATACCTTTGAGCTGGGCGTGGCAGTGCACACCTGTAATCCCAGTACTTGGGAGGCTGAGATAGGAGGATCACAAGTTCAGTAACTTAATGAGAGTTTGTCTCAAAGTAAAAAAATAAAAAGGGCTAGGGCTGTAGCTCAGAGGTAGAATGCCCCTGGGTTCAATCCCCGGTATTCTATCTTCTATCCGTCTATCTATCTATCATCTGTCTATCTATCTGTGATCTTAAATTTATACGGCATTTTTCAATCTGGCTTGGTTTTGCCCCTGGGGGTCATTTGGCCATGTTGGGTGACATTATTTTGTTGTCACAGCTGAAGGAAGGAGGTTACCTGCACCTGTAAGGACCGGGACAAGGCCAAGATGCTGTTGAACATCCTGCAATGCCCAGGGTAGTGCCCACAACAGAAAGCTATCTGGCCTACAGTATCAATGGTGCCAAGGTTGAGAAAGCCGGATCTAAATATTTACCTTCAGGGTCTAAGGCTGATGCTGGGATCTGATTTGCATATGTGTCTCCATGCACTATGGGAGGTGCAAAAAGATGATCCAAGGAATGTTATCTACCTCCTGAGATGCTGGGAACCGAACACAGAGAGAAGCACGGGAGGGGTTTTACTCTGTGCCTGCCTGGGAGGGGACCTCTGTGGCACACAGCTGCTCACCTTGACCCAAGCAAGGATCAGGGAAGTCTATATTGCTCCAGTTCCTCACCCTTTTCCCCGCCTTCTCAGGGGTCTGTGCACAGAGAGGGAACTCTGCTGAGACAGGAACAGCCTCAGAACATCAAATGATTCCCTAGGGTAGGCCGAAACAGATCTGGGTTTCTCCCATGCCCTTATAGGTTAGCCCTAGAAAGCTTGAGAAAGGTTCTGGAGCCAACTCTTAACCTTCTGTAAATTTGGTATGGTAATATTTTTATGAATTATTAAGTAAAAACTAACAATAGAGAATCCTCAGGTCATTTGTCATTTGGGTGAATTTTATTTCAACATAAGTGTTTGCTAGACCCTGAGCTGCCAGGGAGGGCTGTGCTGGTGCTGCAAAGGGGGGTGGTAGCGGGTATGTGGTTTAACAGTGGAGAGGCATGACTTTCATGGAAAAAAAATAAAAGTTAACCCTCCCTTGGCTAAGTCAGTGCTTTGCTCATCTGAGCAGCTGCTGAGCGACACAGAGGGTGCTCCGGGACAATGACAGCCGTGGTTTCTGAGCTCTCCTCAGGTGCCAGCCCCCCTATAAGCCCTCCACGCGACCTCGCCCCACTTCCCTCGGAGATGAGTAGTCGTTACTCATCACAGCGCCTCGTGAGCACCAGCCTCAGGTTCATCTCTAGGCCAGGGCGAGTGCTTGGGAAGCTCAGCAGCTTGCTGGAGGTCACATGGCGGGTCACTGGCTGAGCGAGGAACCCACGCCGGTGAGTTTGGCAGAGACCTTGGGCTCTTAGTCACCATGTGATACTGTCCCCACTGAACGGCTGATGGGCAGGTGGCTGAGCTCACAGGAGAGTGAGTTCTGCGTGTCATGCCGGGGGATATGGCTCAGCCTCCAACGCTCGGCTCCACGAAGACCTCTCTGAGCCACAAGTTTCTGCCTGTGAGCTCCTTGCTGGCATCCTCATTTCCGAACCTCCCTCTGACTCCGAGGTCTTATGGCTTCTCTCTCTCCTGGGAACTCTGCAAAGTTTGACCTTCCCTGGCCTTCCGGCTTTGCTCCGGCTCGTACTGCCTTCCCAGTCTCCAATGCACAGGAAAGGGTGAATTGAATCCATTCCGATCAACCGCCAGCCCCACGCCCAGTTACATTCTGATTTTGGAGATTGATCTGCCCCTGCTGACTGAGGGTTGCCCGGATCTTTCCAGAAGCAACCACCTACGTCTCGGTCTGAGGGAAAGTGGTAATGAGAATTCCAAAGAAAGATCTGGTAGCTTCTGTCCCCAGATCCCCCTGAAGAATCATCCATTTCAAAATATGCCAAACTGGTCCCAAAGCATAGAAGGGACCAGTGTATTAAGCACGAGATGCACTCTACACATTAATCTCCCCCCCTGTGCCATATAACAGAGAATTTTTTCCTCATTAATTCTTTAATAGAACACTTTGAACTAGAAGCAAAGTTGGATACTTTCTAAAATTATAGGAAGCTGAGGCAATACAGTATTCAATGCACCACACCAGAGGCTCTGTAGGAAACATGCAGAAATATTTCTCCTTGTGGCATTAAGGTGATTAATTAGAAATCCAGTCTTTGGATGGACTTACGCCGCACGGGGCAAGCTAAGCCCCAGCTAATTTCTGGGACTTGTTTACTGTGCATTAGAGACAGGTGAGCTCAGCCTTAGCTGGTGCCATCTTTTTTTTTTTTTGGTACTGGGGATTGAACTCAGGGGCATTCTACCTCCCAGCTATACCCCCAGCCACATTCTTTATTCTTTATTTTGAAACAGGGTCTCACTAAGTTGCGGAGGGCCTCACTAGGTAGCTGAAGTTGGCCACAAACCCGGATCCTCCAGTCTCAGCCTCCCAAATGCTGGGATTACAAGCATGCGCCACCACGCCCGGCTAGCTGGTGCCATCTTTGATGTGAGTTAAGAGCTTGTCAGACTTTCTCCATCAGACATATTCTGCCAAAAAGAAGGGAACTTTGCTGGGAGAGTTCCTCTGCCATCTCTCCCACCATTCTGCATGATTAGACAAAGGAACGGTTTGTACAACTTCCTGCTAGGCTGTGGTCTAACAATTGAGGCTCGGGGTCCAGGCAGGCTGGGATGGGGTGAAGGTGCCCGGTTATTCTCAGAACAACCCATCAACAGAGAGAAGACTCTAGATGCTGCCGAGGCTCAGTCGCAGGGAGAAGGGCCCCGCCTGAGGCTTGCAACAAGCTGTGTTGAGAGGATTAGAAGCAGACAGAGGGAGGGCCGGCTCCCAGCCACAAACAGGAAAAGATGGAGCCAGCTGTTTAAGCGGCAATGACCTCAGGGCGAATTATTTTCTGGCAATTAACTGCCGGCTGGAGGCAGTCCGATATTTGTGCAGTAAAAGAGAGGATGTGGATTTGGGAGCCTCAAGCCATTCCTGTAACAAGATGTCACAGTTGGAAGGATGAAGGTGACCTCTACCCCTCCTGGCACTAGCCCAGGGCTCGTAGGCCCGGCCACTCCGGATGTTGGGCCTCAGCCATTCCACCTGGGAGCTGCTGTAGGGTTCGGATGCCAGGCTGAGCTCTGGCTGGTGGCCGATCCTGACGCCGAGCTCCGCTGAGGTGCTGGGAGCAGAGATGGGGCTGCACCTGACCAGTTGGTTGACTGAGTGAAGAGAAGTCGGGAGATGGTGGGGAAGGAGTGATCTGGGCCCTGGGGATTCCAGAGGAATAGCAAGCAGATGTGGCAGTGGCCACACAAAGTCCAAGCCAAGATGCTGGGGCCTCAGAGGATCGCCTTGTGTGGGGGATGTGGAGGGAGAACATGGTTCCAGAAGCACAAGCCAAAGACAGGTGTCCACTGGGGTTCAAGTGGGGGATACTCAGGGTTCAGTCTGAATGGGTGGGGCAAGAACAGGACCCAGGATGGGCAGTGGGGCTTGGGCAGCTGGCTCTCATATGAGGATGGGTGCTGGGTGGCCACGCATGTCTCAGGAACACAGGCAAAGGGAAGTGACTCACCGCTCCTACCCGCTCTCAGAAGGGCCTAGACTTGCCCATTGGCTGACTTCTTACAGGTCAGAGGAGAGGTGGTACAACCTGTGCACCCAGGTGGCATCTGTGCACCTAGGTGGGGTGGAAGGGATCGTGCGGCAGGCAAGGGTAGGACAAAAGATAGTGGCAGGGACCCCAAGTGGCATAGGTGACAGGGTCCCTAGCAGTGGTAATTCTAGGACAAGACTAATAACCGGGAAAGGAAGGGCTGAAGAGGGAAATTCCAACCAAGGACAAGAGGGAGGAAACAGCAGGCTCTGGGGAACAGGCAACCTGGAGGTTAGGAAGAGCCCGGGGTTCAGAAAGGCCACAGCCTTTGAGCAAATTCAAACATAAACTCAAACCTCCCGCTTGGCCCTTTGCCTCTCGGTACAGGTGACTTGTATTCCTCCCCTGACCCCAAGCCAGGGATGGAGTCACCATCCTCTTCTTCTCCTGCCCTTCTTAGCTTGTGAGGAGACACTGTGTGACCCTGGCAAGCTGCTCACCATCCCTGGGACTTCTGCATAACACGCAAGCTTAGATGGGAAGGCTGCCTTAGTGCAGCCCCTCCGTGGGCCATGAGGAGTCAGGGTCCAGCCTCTTCTCTCCTGCCTCCTATTTGCTGTGCAGGGATGTCTACAGAAGCACGCAAGTTTCTTCTCTCAAGTCCTTTACTATTTTTCCTGTCTGTCTGGTGAGCAGGCCTTCTGCCCTCACTTTAGGCCAGCCTTTGCTCTGCCCTGTGGTGGGCTCAGGGAGCACACAGGTTGTCTCAACCAGAGGTGGAGAGACACTTAAGCTTTGGGCTGCAGAAGGGAAGCCACCCGCTCCAGTCAGCCTCATTAACAATAAATTAACAATAACAACGATCCTTTGACTCCATCGCTCTGGCTCCGGGGTCTTCTATTTCAGCTGATTCTAAGCGCCCCTGACATCTTAGTGTGATATAGGGTACCGAGTGCCAATATGGAGGCAGAACAGAGTGGGGAAATGAAGTTCTTTAAATAAAACGAAGACTTTGCCCCCCTGGATAACTTCCTCTGTCAGTCCCAGCAGAGCAGGACAGTCAGAAGGTTTTCAGACCACCTCGACAGATGCATGGATGAGGCCCCATGATGTCAAGGTTTTTTACCCCATGATCAATTTCCTCAGCTGTAGCACACTTCTAGACCCCCCTCTGTGGCTGTGTGCTGTGTAATGGAACGTCACTGGGAAGAAGAATGGATCTGCCTGCACACAGATACCTGACGAGAACGAGTTAGAGGAAAAGAAGTTTATCTCTGCTCCTGCTTTCAGAGGTGCAGTCCAGGGTTGGCCAGCTCCAAGCCAGAAACAGGACGGCAGGGAGCGACAGAGGAAAGCTGCTCAACTCGTGGTGGCTGGAAGCAGGGAGAATGAGAGGAGGGGACTAGAGACAGATACCGTCCCTAAGGCCACACCTAGTGACCCACCTCCCCCAGCCAGGCCCCACCTCTCAAACCTCTTGCATTGGGGATCATGCTCTCAACACATGAGCCTTTAGGGAGGCATTCCAAACCTAAGCCATAGCACTAGTTATAAAGACAGATCTAGAATCTCCCCAGGATAGTGGGAGGATTTCCAAATATATGCTTGGACTTGGGATGCAAACAGAGGCTGTTTATCAATTCCACTCATTGCGTACACACGTGCGCACGTGCACGCGCGCGCGCACACACACACACACTCTGAGCCTCTTTTTTCTGTCCTGTTCTGAGACTTGCTCAGAGCCCTGCTGGGTGGGGTGACAAGATGCCCCATTATAGGGACCATCCACCCACACAGAACTGAGCTGACCTTCTCTTTTCTTTCTCTCTTTCTTGCTTTCCCTTTCTCTCTCCCTCCTTCCTTCCTTTCTCTCTCTCTCTCTCTCTCTCTCTCTCTCTCTCTCTCTCTCTCTCTCTCTCACACACACACACACACACACACACACACACACACACTCAGGATTGAACTCAGGACATTCTACCTCTGAGCTATACCCCCAGCCCTTTTTATTTTGAAGTAGGTTCTTGCTAAGTTGCTGAGGGTCTCACCAAGTTGCTGAAGCTGGCCTTGAACCTGTGATCCTCCTGTCCTATCCTCCCAAGTACTGGGATTACAGGCATGTATTATTGTGCTGGCTTAACTGAACTGACCTTTTCTAACTGTGCGTGGCTTCCCGTCAGGACCGATTTCTGCCACACCACCAGCATCCCAAAGCATCACATCTACTTTGGAGTGGGACAGGGCGCAGGGGATGCTTTGTGTTTCATTTGGGAAAAAACCCCAGAGTCCTTAGCCATGACAAAGGCGAAGAGTCCATTGCTTGTGTAGGTGGAGGGGATAGAAACTGCCTGGTGCAGCAAAAAGAGTCCCCGTGGTGAGCCCTGCCATCCGCCGGGCTCTCCCAGCCCCTGGCTGTGTGGTCCCAGGCACTTCTTGCTCTCTGGCTGTGCAGAGGTGTGGAATCCTGGCTCAGCTGCCTGGCGTGCCTTCTGCAGGGCCCCCAGCTGGATAAGGCCAATGGAGAGGGGCTGGTGGGACAGTGACCCGGGTCTTGAGAGGAGAAGGGGCTAGGCTATAGGCAGCTGTGTGGCCCTCCTGGCTCAGGGACACAGTTGACTTCAGCTCCAGGCCTTTCCCGATGACCTCCAGAGCGCAGCTGGGGAGGCAGAGCCCGGGTTGACTCTGTGTAGCCATCTTGGAGACCAGCATATTTATATTCTGCTTCCCAAAGGTCCCAGAGAGAGCTCATCTTGTCCACTTTCCTCTCTGCTGCACAAACCAGGCTGGGAGAGGAAAGCCTCTCTCATTCTGTTGGAAAGGAGCTGCCAGCTCCCAAAGCCCTGGCTGTAGGATCTGTCCCTTTGGGAATTAGGGGCAGCTGACTCAAAGATCAAAGTGCCATCAAGCCGCGCAGGCCATGACCACCCTCGGCTGGATGGTGGGTGGAGAAGGACGAGGTCACCAACCAGGGGGAAGATGCAGTAAATCCCCCAGGGGACTGGGACCTGGCTCCCTCCAAACTCCACCCATCACCAACTTCTCTGGAGGATGTAGCCTTGCCCAGGCTGTGGGGATCCTGAGAGAAATGATCTTAAGAATAACTTTATTTAGGTTCCTTCTCAAAGGAGACCAGTCAGGACGATGGTGATGTAAATGTTAATTAGAGCCACATTTTTATGATCTTTATATAATGTGGTGACTCGTTTCCTAAGACCTTAAAATGCTTCCTCGTTATCCTCACACTTTATCCCATATAAAGATGGAAATACCACAGAGGCAAGGAGATGCTGAGTGGCTTGCCCATGCCCCAGAGCCAACGAGGCAACTACCTGAAGCCCCGGCCTAGATATGGTCGCCCTGGATTCCAGGCCTTACCACCCAGTTAGCCACGCCTGAGCGTCCTGGATGGAAGCCTTGTAATTCTGGGTCCCCTCATTTTCTAGAATGTCTTACTTTTTCATCCACCCCCTAAAAATAAAAGAGCTCCCGATGAAGACCCAGTTTAGTCTGTACCATCCATCTTGATCTTCATTTGGCCGAAGATGTAAAAGTTTGCAGAACCCATATTCAAAACTCTAAAAATAGTCCTTTCTTTTGATCTGGGTGGCATCGGTCCTGGCCATTGGCCTTAGGCTCGGATGGCCTGAATTATCTGTCTCTCTCATGCAGTCGTAGCTAAAAAAGAAGATCTGGTGTGAATAATTTAAGGCCCATTGCCTTTCCCTCCTCTGCAGATTTCCGACACCAAGTTGATCACCATTTCAGCACCTGCAAAGACATGCTATTCCTGTCCTTGGTGGGCATCTCCTTCTTAGCAAAGTGACTTTGAGGGGTTGCAGATGTGCCAGGATGACAGCTCGGGCTGGGGCAGACAGCCTGCCCGTGTGTGAGCTGGATGGCCCTCTCCGTATTTCGCTGGGAACTTTCAATGCCAGCCTTCTCTTCCTACGGTTCCAAGTTGGATGGACATCATTCAGATGTCCAGTCTTTCATCTTTCCCTTTTCTCTTTGGGGACCACTTTGTATAGAGCTAGACTCGTAGCATTTCTCCTTTGGAGCTTCCCTCAGCCTTCAGCTGATTAAAGATTTCAAAAGGAAGTTAGATGTGGAGGGGGAAAAATGAAACGAAACTGAGAAGGAAGCTTCAGGAACCACAGAACACTTTCAAAGCCCCTTAACAACACCACTGGGTTTTAAATGGGAGCCTGGGTTTTAAAACTCCTGTTTGTGTCAGCTCAAGAACAGCCTGACAGCAAGCTTCTTGGTTTAAACAACTCAGAACTCAATAATTCAGGGGCTGGGGGGCCAGGATGTGGGTTACCCAGGATCCTCTGCTTCCCCCAATCTGTGCTTGGGCTGGATCTGTCTTTGCTTATTTCAGAGGAGGGACAGGCCAGGCAGAGACAAAGTTCGAGGCTGTGGGTATGTTGTTTGTTAGCCTGTTGGCAGAGATGCCTGACCTCGCAGTCCTGTTCCAGTGCCATCATTGTGTGTGTGTGTGTGTGTGTGTGTGTGTGTGTGTGTTCTCTTTCCTGACCTCTGTTGCCTCTTGGTGTGTCTGTTTAGACACTGAGCCAGAGGGATCCTCCGTGTTGTGTGGGATAGGAGTGAACACAGGCAGTCCGCAGTGGAAGGGGGTGAAGCAGAGCTGAGCGAAGGAAGCGTCTTGAACCAGCCTGTCCAACAGCCACTGCGCCCCAGCCCCCAAGGACCGACCAGCTCTGTCCATCTGCTGACCCTTGTCACACCTCAGGCAGACGCAGGCCTGGACCCTCCTCGGTCTCCACATCTGTCCTGCTCAGTCCTGGGCACAGAGCTTGGTCCCCTCTGAACAGGTCATCCAAACCAGAAGACAGGCTGTGCTGAGGGAGGCCAGACATCGTTCTTCATGGATCAGCCTGGGTGGCTGGGCAGGGCGTGTGTGGGGGTCACGAAAGAATGGAGTGAGGAGGGGAGGCTGTGGCGGTGGTGCAGACAGCCAGGTAGGGTCAGGGGTAGGACCTTAGTCTCTCCTCTGGCGTTAGACTGAGACTGTTCTTGAAAAAGCCAGTTATTCAGAGAAGCCCCAGTAACGCCTGGGTGACTCATGCTCTCACCCACATGGGGTCCAGGGGCCTAGGATCTCTGGATGAGAGCTGGACTCTGCGACCCTCAAGTTCCTTCCAAACTGAAGGTGCTCTGGATGGCGAGGAGCCCCGGATGCCGCGGTGTTCAGTCCTACCGCCAGTCCCTGGCCTCCGGCCCTCAGCCCTGGTGGGCCTGCCAGGAGCTTTCGCTCGTATGCACTGGATGTCTGGGTGCCGCTGATCGGCACTGCCTCCCCACCCCGGATGGGGATGACCTTCTGTCATGCTTGGCCTCCCCCGGGGGAGTGGAGGATTCCCGGCCCGGATTCCGGGCCAGCTCCTGCCCTTCCGTGTTGCACATCTGTGAAGTAAGTGGGGTGAAGACAACCTCGCTGGGAGGAGGGGTGGGCAGAGCACCGGCTGGGAGCTGGACCGCATGCTCCTCGCTGGCAGTGTGTAACTCAATTTCAACACCAGATTGTCCATTGCCTTGACCTCCCCATGACCAGACTGTGAGCAGCCTGCCCGGATGACCAGGCGACCAGCGGGGACACGTTCCCCTCCTGCTCTCTCCCGTGATCTACTGACACTCAAGTGCACCAGTGAAGTCCCGCTGGCCTTTCCTCGTGAGCCCCACCCATGAGGACCCCACACAAGGTCCTCCCTCTTTGTTCTGGTCTGCTCTGCTGAGCTGGTCCCCATGGTGCACCTCCCGGTGAACCCCCCGGGGTTGGCTTGGGCAAATCACTTCACCTGTCCACGTCTTCAGTCTCTTCCTCCATTAGGTGCGTCCCCATAAACACCTCCACAGGGCAAGCAAGGACTGAATCAGTTTGCACACACCTGTGTTGGGAACAGTGCCTGGCACACACAGTTCAGATCAGTGGCCATAGTTTATTGAGGTCAGTGATGCCCAATGAACCGTGGTCATTTGTGTCATTGCTGGGCTGTGCAGAGCCAGCAAGGGGCTGTCTCCCAGGGCTGCAGGGCACCACTGGCCATGAGGGGCTCCTCAAAACCAGGACCAATGGCTCTGAGGCACAAGGAAAGTTCTCAGAATGAGGGACTCTACCTTCCATCCTGGGCTGCCAACAAGAGGACAGAGGAAGGAAGGAGACGGCCAAGGGCTCATGGTTCAGCAGCCTGCCTGTGGGTGGACCTCCAGATCTGAGGGGCTGAGGACTCGGCCTGCAACCAGAGGCCAAGCTGAAGGCCTCACAGAGCTGGACAGGACACGAACGGGGTCGCTGATACTGCAGAGGAAAGGGCTTCTCCCTCTGGGTCAATAGCACCAGTCCCTGCAGAGCTCAGTCCCCGTAAGGGATGGTCATGGCTGCGCAGGACGGGTCCCTGCCATGTTCACCTGGCCTGGTCCCTGTGCCTTCTCCAGCTCCACTGGTCAGATCTGGGACAGGCCACAGGCTCTTAAGGACTTCAGTTGCCCGGCTCTGCATCACTCCGCTGGACAGGCAATTGTCCCTCCACATCCAGGCCTCCACCAGCCTTGGATGGTCTTTGGTGTGGTCAAGCCTGCGTGGTCAAGGCTACATCTGTACTGAGCATGTGCAGACTTTTCTTATCTGGTCAGTCTTCCCTAAGCAATATGGTAGAACAACTATCTACATGGCATTTATATTATATCAGGTATTTTAATTATTCTAAAGATGAACGGAAGTTACAGGAGGCTGGACATAGTTTACATGCAATCGCTATACCATTGCATATACATAAGGGACTTGAGCATCTGCAGATTCCATAGGGGTTCTAGAACCAGTCCTTCACTGATGCCGAGGGACGTCCTTTCTCAGGCCAGGCAACACGAGGGAGAGCCAGACAGACATGTGCCTGCCTCCAAGCACCCCTGTCCCTGCTGCTGGAAAGGAGCTCAAAACCCACACCCTGGAGCCCTGTGGGACGTCCCTTTTCTCCCTCCCCATCACTGTGCCCCCTGCCAGCGCCCTGGCTCTAGGCTATCCCTCAGAGAAAAATCAGGAATTCTTCAAAACAGGGTAGAGCCACCCAGCTGGGCCTGCACACAGCAGCCTTTATATCCAGGGCGAAAAACTAGGTCGCTGCTGGTGAGAGAGGCTGTGGGGGCCAGCCAGCCCGTAGGCCCCTTGGCAGCACCCTTCTGCTGGGCTGCATGCACGTTCCTTTGATGTTTCCTTGCTGTAGGGTGAGGAGATGCTCCCCAGGCCCTGGAGCTGGCCCCTGCCCAGGAGTGCGTGGGAGATTAGGAGCTGGAGCTGGGGTTAGCCTGAGTTCTGAGCTGGACCCCAGGCCTTGGTCCTGCAGGTTCCTCCCAGCCCTTTTCCTGGCACTGAGAGCTATGGATATTCTTCCCAGCCTCCCAGGAAGAAGCCTGTCATGGAGCCCATGGTGCCTACCATGCCAGCCATGAAATATTCTTGCCAAACAATCTAATCAGTGAGACGCGATGGAGCTTCCAGATGGAACTACCAGGAGAACATGTTAAACAACATCATGGGGATGTAATCTGAAAATGCGGGAACACTCTAGGACAGACGACCTAGTTCCTCCAACAGATAGACTGCGAGAGAAAAAAGAAAGAAAGAGATTGATGGCAGGAGCTCAGAGACTGAAAGAGACTTAGGAGACAAATCAACCAATTTTAACACACGGACCTAATTTAGATCATGACTCAAACAAACTTAAAGAACAGTGAACGGGTCAGTTAGGGAAATCTGAAACTGCCTAGTTACTTCATGATATCGAGGAAGGACTGTTTTGTTTTTAGGTATGATAAAAGAAAGGCTATTATGTTTCCTAAGAAAGAATCCTTAAGTTTGAGACATACCTGCTGAAACCTTTGCAGACGACAGGGTGCCTGGAGTTGCTCCAAAAGACCTCTGGGGAGGGGGAGGGGGAGGGGGAGGGGAAGGGGTGGGATGTGGGGGAGAGCAGGTCTGCCAGGAGAGGTTAAGTGGGAGATCCTCGGGTGAGGGGAACACAGCTTCATCATCCTACTTTTTATCTTTGAAAATTACTGTGATAAAATCTAGAAGAAGGAAGAAAAAGAGAGAAGAGGGAGGAGAAAGAAAAAGGTGAGGAGGAGAAGGAAGAAGAAAGAGGAAGGGAAGGAGGAGAGTAGGGAGGAGGGGGAGGAGAAGGAAGAGGAGGAAGAAGAGGTGAAAGAGAAAGAAGAGGAGAAAGAGAAAGAGGAGGAGATAAAAGAGGAGGAGGGAGAGAAAAGGGAAGGAGGAAGAAGAGGAAGAAGGAAAGAATGAAGAGGAGGAGAGGGAGGAGCTGATCAGACAAGCTGAGTTAGCAGCTGCAGCTGCCAGGGCAGTTGGTGAGCCTGCTCTCCTGGCTCGGTCCTAAGAACCAGGAGAAATGGCCAGCACAGCCCCAGCAGCCTCCTCCGGCTCCCCCATGGCCTCAGCGACCTTCTCATTCTAGATCGGAGGCCACTCTCCCTGGGAAACCTCTCTGGGGGATGGTGGCAGTGCAGGGCGGGCACTCACTGTGGAGAGGCAGCTCTTCTGCTCCCGGACGATGGCACCGAAGCCCAGGAAGCCGGTGAGCATGACGAGGGCGCCCGCGAAGATGAGGATGTAGGCGGAGGTGGCGAAGGTGCTGGAGGCCAGGACGCTGAGGTAGCCGCTCTTCTCCACCAGGGTCCAGACGCCCACAGCCATGACGGCTGCCCCGCCCACCTGCAGGAGAGAGCAGGGTGGTGGCAGGGGCCACGACAACTGCCACTTATCGAGCACCTACTGTATACCACCACTTTGTATGCATCATCTTATTTAGTCCTCCAAAGAGCCTGAGAGAACATAGATGAGGAAATGGAAGCTTTGCGATCTCAGGAGACATGTGGAAATGAGTTATAGAACCAGATTTCATTGCTTCTTGGCCTTTTGGTTAAGATCAAATGCAGAAGCAGAGTTTATTATTATTATTATTATTATTATTATTATTAGTAGTAGTAGTAGTAGTAGTATTAGTATTATTATTGGTGGTGCTGGGGGTTGAACCCAAGGGCATTCTACCTCTGAGCTACACACCAGACCTTTTTATGTTTTATTCTGAAACAGGGTCTCACTAAGTTACTGAGGGTCTTGCTAAATTGCTGAGGCTACACTGAACCTGTGATACTCCTGTCCCAGCCTCCCAAGTACTGGGATTATTAGATTTTAAATCCAAGTCCATGCTTCTTAACTAGGATGCCTACTGAAGCCCTGGCATGTGGGCATGACCAAGTACTTGAGACCCTTCGCCTCTCTGGTTCCGGGCCACCCCGAAGCTTCTCTACTCTTGTCCTCATTTCACCCATGGGGACACTTTCAAATGCCTTCCCTGTCCAATCCTAACATTTGGGCCCACAGAAGAAAGGCAGATTGCCTGAGGGCCAGGACAGGATCTCGGAGCCAGGGCCTGCCCACTCAGTTACGACAGCTCTGTCGGCTCTCCAAAGGGCTCTGTGCTCTACACGATCCTCCATAGGAGGGTGGTGGGAGGAGAGATTTCTTCTTTGCTAATTGTCTTGTTCTGTTTTGGTCATGAGAAGGAGACGGGACAGGACTGCTGATTTCAGGCCTGGGGGTTGCCTCCTGACAAAGAGTACCTGGGAAACAAGACCTGGGGTGGCTCAACTCGCTTGGTTAATGAGGTCGAATAACCCTTTCTGTGATGTCACACTCAGCAGAACAAAGTAGGTGTGCGAATATTAGGGATGTTTGTCCAGGGATGGGGAGAGGATCTCTGGGGCTTCTGGCCACCTCTGCCATCTGCTCCTGAGAAGGTGGGCTTCTGCCTGCCCTCTAGTCTGTCCCCATTTAAGGATGAGTCTGTTTACTCTGATGGGTGGCGGGTGCTTCCTTAGGGGTCTTTGGGGTGACCAAAGCTAGCAGTGCTCCCTTCTCAGTCTCCATCCACACCTTCAATGCTCATCTCTTTGAGGGGTTCCCCACAGGCCCTGGAGTGGCTCTTTGTGGGATCCACTCTGTCGTTGCCTGATCTGCGCAGTCAGGATCGTAGCTGAGCACATGGAAGGTGGTTCTTAGCAATTAACGCGCACTGGGCACCTACCTCACTCAATTTCCATGAACTTTGCCATGTTCTCTTCTGAGCATTGCCCCTGCTCTGTGAGCATGGTGCAGGGTATATGAGCCCTGTAGTGAGGTGAGGAAACTGAGGCTTGGAGAGAATAAGAATGTGCTCAGGACATGAACAACATTAGTGTTTCAGAGTTGAAACTCAAGGCCAGGTCTTCTGGGGCAAATCCAAGACTTTGTCCCAAGATCCCATGGGGTGGGCAGGACTGTTTCTCCACTTCTGCTTTTTAAATAGACATGATTTCTTCAAAAGGTCGTTTAATATCCATTGTCACCTCCACCAGGTAAAAGAAGGGGGGGGGCATCACACAGGGCCACAGCTGGACTGCTCCAAATGGGACTAGAAAGGCTAATGTGCCGTAGTTCCTCCATTCCACGATGCACATTTTTCCCTCTCTAAAACTGAGATGCAGGTTATGATTGATGGTGTCTTACAATTAGATATGGCAGCACTATTTCTTAGTAGTACCTGAAACAATGGTATAGCTTATAATCAATTATGTCTTAGATTCTCTGAGATTCGTGGTGGATGTAGGTTATCTGTGGCCCACACAACTGGTCCATGACCAGTGAGGGATTTCTTGAGTCTCGTCGATAGAATTGAGCAATGGATGACACCGTCCAACACAAATGCCCATTGGTCAATGCCCACGACCAGGGAGGTTCCAGCAAAATGTGCCACACATAATCCCTTGTGTCTACTACAGCATGCCTGGAAGGCTTGGATGAGGGTCTCAACTTTGTAGAACTAGCTCTGTGACCTAATGCAAGTCTCTGGTACTCAGGGACCTTCATCTCTCTGGGCCTCAGTCTCTTCATCTCTCAAATAAAGGAGTTACACTGGATTGGTAGTTCCCCATCTATAACCATTAAGGACCCCTTTGATTACCTTTCCCCGAGGATATTGTGTTTTGAGGGCTCTTGCCTACCAAACACAGTGCATTAATTAAGTAATAATTCATTTCTCATTTTTTATTAATCAAAGGCATATAATAGTGCCAGGAAGAGATTTTGAACAGCATGAGCTAGTCAACGTGACCACGCTGAGTTGATCTAACTCCAGCAAAAAGATGAAAAACTTGGCTTTTAATGGGTATAGTTTCTTTACAGAAATAGGCACACTATCCATTTTTCCATTAGGCTAGTTAACCCTCTTTCTCCCAGACCAGAGTGGAGGCTGAGGATCTGGATCTGTAGTAACCAGAAAGTTATACGTGGGCTGGCCTGGGGAAGATTCATAATCTGTTGCAGAGCAGAGAACCCACTGAGACTCTGATCAAAGATTGGAATCCCCTGTCTAGAGAAATGGTCATTTACATAAAATAGTACACTCAGGTCTAGGTCTGAAAGTCTGTTCTTGTACCACACAAGGAGTCCTTGTCTAGATGGTTTCCACCTCTGCGTCCCCCTCAGTCCTGGATACACAATCACCTGGGGTGCAATAAAAAGTCAAGGACACCTTTGGGGACAACCAGTATCTCTGGGAGGGAGTGGCCCATTAAGGACCACGGTCTAGGTTTCGTGATTAATTGAGTGTGTGTGTGTGTGTGTGTGTGTGTGTGTAGTGTCCCATCCCTCTCCCCCAGAGGGTGGCGCTGTGCTGAGTCTCATAGACCACAAAGGGGCTCACGGGATGTGTGTCACTTTCTGGGGAAGTGTCTCCTGAAGCTCTGGGCCCCCTGCCTCTTCTGGGAATAATTTCCCAGAATACTTGTTCAGGACTTGAACTTGAACTTCATTCTTTCCTTCCATCTATGACAGAAGCCTTGGGGTCCAGGGGGGATAAAAAGGAGCAGAATTTTTCATCACAAAGGACAAAAATCAGTTTATGTAGGAAAAGGGATCAGTACGTGGCTCCCAGGGGAATGCGTGGGTGCTATGAGAAACAAGTCCCGGAGAGGAGCAGTATTGGTCCCACTGGCCAGGGTGACGGCTGAGTCCCCAGCCACTGGGTGAGGTCTGGAAGGGAACTAGAGGGACACACCGCCCTGGTGAAGGTCAAGAAAACACCCCCGTGCTGGAAATCGGGACATGAGTCTGAATCCTCAGGGATGCACACCTGCCCCTGGAGTGTGACATCTGGTGGAGAAGTTAGCATCTGAAGGGGACGCCATGGGTGACTAACTGTAAGGAGCAAGAGGGTTTCCAGTCTTTCAGAGGCCCTCCTGCTTGGGACGCGGTCAGCCCTTGAGAAACCAACCTTTCCTCTGCACAGGAGAAGTGAAACCACTTAGCAGAGGGTTAGCCATTCGCATAGAGTTGAGTCAACGGCACTTGGCTCCTCATGGAGACTGGGCTGGTTTTCTGTGGAATATTAACTACATTTTTCAAAAAGTCACAGCCTGTGGCCGATAAGGCAGAAAACCCCCCGCAGGGTAAAGCCGGACAACGAGGACACAGCAGGCCACGCCAGGGCAGAGCAGGTCACCCACGCCGTGTAATTTTAGGAACTGCCTGTTTATAGAAAAGAAGCCTTGCCAAAAACAGTCTCGTGTCCATGATGGGGATCAGGATTAGCTCAAGCAGCCGCGCAGGCCCGGGGCCTGTTGGAGTGAAGGTGGCAAGCCCAAAGGAAAGCAGACGGAGGGTGCAAAAGCAACTGGGGCATTTTTCATTGTTGGGCCACTGTAGGGTTTCTGAGCTGCGGGTCAGGAGGAGGACAGGGGTGGAGCTGGGCCAGGACCACGGGACTTCCAGTAAGGAAGGATTCCTGGGTAGGAGAGTTCTCTCCCTCCAGTGCCTGGTCGCCCATGGCTTTGGGGTGGTGGTGGGGGCTGCACAGGGGGCAGGTGCGACTGGTCTGTTTCCTGGCTGCCTACTGTGTGACCAGCACCACGCTGGTCTGGAAGGTTTGGAGTTGGATCGACAGGTTGGCCCATCTAGGATCATACTTGCCAGCTGCGCTCCTTGCCTGGGCCACCCACCCCAGAAACAGGCTCGGCAGGGCCCCTGATGCCTTCTTCTTTTTCTCAGTGACAGCCACATGGCCATCCCTATCTGCTCTCAGACCAGCCTCCCTCTTCAGGTCATCCTGCGCTCCTGCTCCACCCACAGGCATGCTGAGCCCCTGCTGAGCTGCCATGGCACTCCTGCTGAGAAAACTCCACTGGCTTCCTGACCCCACCCGACCCAGGAGCACAGAGCCAAGACTCTTTTACGTGGCCTCTTTAAACATTTGCCCTGACCTGGTTTTGGGCTTCATCTGCAGTTACTTCCCGTCCTCCACACCCGGGTTTTAGTCAGGATGAACTAAGCAGTTACTAACAGATTGTGGATGCCCATGGACTGAGGTCAAGGGGGTGAACTTGGGGTGAACTTGGGGTGAAATGCTGGAGTCAGAGGCCAAGCTTCTCCTCTCTGGGCCTATTCCTCCCCACCATTCTCACACTGTCTCTTTGCCATTTCTCTTCTGCAGAACTCCTGCGCATGCTTCCGGGCCCACTTCAAGTGTTCCGCCTGCTCCGACATCTGTGCAGGTGAGCTCTGTGCTCCTGTGGCTCTCTGTCCCTCCCCCCCACTTGCAGCACTTGTGGCTCCCTGAACCCTGGGGCCCAGCCTGGCATTCAGGAGCCCCACAGGGAGTGGGGGAGGTGGCAGGTAGGACTTGGGCAGAGGGCTTTGGAAATGGCATCTGCTCCCTACTCCTGCCTCTGTTGGCTGAAGTCCTGGGGGTGGGGGGCAATGAGAATTTTTCTTCTCTGATTTAGGGTCATTTTTATTTTTAGTGGAGTGGTGTGCATCCCAGAGGGGAGTGGACTTTCCTCCACATCATTAGAAAGGCCTGAGGTGCCACCCAAGGGTCTCCATGCCAGATTAATGCTTTGTTATTCTCTCTTGCTGATTTTTGTTTTTGTTTGTTTTTTGGAACTGGGGATTGAACCCAGAGGCATTCTATCTCCAAGTTATACCCCTAGCTCATTTTATTTATTTTGAGACAGGGTCTTGCTAAGTTGCTGAGGCTATCTTTGAACCTGTGATCCTCTTGTCTCAGCCTCTCAAGTGCTGGAATCACAGGTGTGCACCACCATGCCCAGATGTGTGAGCAATTCTTAAGATGGGCTTGCCATGTTAAGGGTCATTTTCCACTCAGAGGCTTTCTTGGTTCCTTGATAAAATTAATCAGGACACTACTTCTGCCTCTTCCCTTCCCTTATCCTATCTGCCATTACAACAAGTGCAAAGTCTCACAGGACATACTGCAGGTCGGAGCTGGGAGCGATCATAAGGTCACCTGTGTACCTTTTGAACCCAGCAGAGACCTTCCTTGGAGCCATCCGTGCCCGGTACCCAGGAAATCCTTTTGTCTTCCCTACTAGCTCCGTGTCTCTGACATGTTTCTATAGTTACACCATCACAGTCTATTTCTTTTACTTGTTACCTGTGTGTTTCCCCTTTTAGTCTCTCCATTAAACCTCATTCAGTATCCAGGAAAGAGCTGCATGTGGGGGATCTCCAGCGACGCCAGAGTGAAGGAGGGAGGGAAATAATTGCAAGGAGCTCTGCCCAGGAGGCAAGCCATTGGTGTTGGTGGCGGGGGTGTCCCAGCCAGGCTGCCATGCTCTGTAGGGAAACTCAGAGCCATTACCACAGGCTTCTCCCTGACTTGTTTAACTGCCATGGCCCTGCGTGGACCAAAAGGGCACCAGAACTCAATTGTGACCCTTGAGGCCACGTTCAATGGGAGATGACCTGGGAAATGAAGGTCTTTCTAGCTTTGGGATGGAAGCAAGCAGGAGGCTGTTCCCTCCAGACCCTCAAGTCCCCTGCACGGCCCCGGCCCTGTGTGTGTGTGTGTGTGGGGGGGGGGGCTCCAGCTCTGCATCCTTCCTGCTGCCTGCCTGGGCTCCAGGCCTCCCTTAAGGGGTCCCAAGGATTGTCTTGACACGGCCCCTGCCAAAGCTCAGGCAGGACAGAGCTGCAGCGCAGAGGCGGCCTCTCCAGACTCTTTCTGTAGCCTGGCAGAGCTCCTGGGAGGTTGGGAAAGTTTTGATTATTAACACAGCCAAGCAGCTAATTAAAATAATAAATTAGAGAACAACATCGTGGGGTGTTGGGAGCGGTAGGGAGTCCTGTAGGAAAAGAGAGGGGAAGCAAAGCACTTCTCAGGGAGGCCTGGCACATTGGCTTTTTAGGGTCACAAAAAGTGGTGAGACCCAGAGCTATATCCAGGGGGGCCTCAGGGACGGGCGATGGGGGAGGAGTGCCACCTGAGGCCTGCCCAGGTTGGGAGGAGGAGGGGACTGCTCTGGGCTTTTCAAACTTGGGAATGTGACCATTAGGGTTGTGAAATAGAGTGAGTGGGTTGTAATCTGCACTTAATAACAGTAATAATAATAATAATAATAATAATAATAATAATAATAATGATACTAATAATAAAAGGAGCAGAGAAAATATCAGATTCCACCACAAACTGTAAGGGTAAGCTTAGCGGTGTGAACAATGTTTTCTGAGACTCAGGGTAGACCCTTTCTTTACCTCTTCCCGGCTTCTGGGGGAGGCTGCAGATTCCCATCTCTACATGGGGGTGCCCCTGTGTCCCGGGCTTCCCAGGGCAGTTCCCTCTTATGGGGATACAGGCCTATTGGATCAGGGCCCACCCTAGGGGCCTCATCTTGAGACTCGATCGCATTGGCCAAGTAAGGTCACACCTGCAGGTGCTGGGGAAGTGAGAATTCTAGCATATCTTTTGGGGACACGATTCAGCCCATGCCACTTGCTATTCCAGCAGGGACCCCTGTTGACACTCCTTCTAGACTTTGCACTGATCAGGGTGAGAGATGGTGGTGACCTGCACTCTGCAAGTGACCATGGGGATCGAAGTATCTGGGGGGAGTTGAGGGGCTGGGGAGGTCAGACTGATAAGACTAGGTCATGGTCAGATGGGTTGAGAGAAGAGAGGGGCCTGGGACACGTAGCTCCTCGGTGGGTGGCAGAGCTCCTGGCTGGCACAGGGGACCAGAAAAGGAGTGGTTCAGGGCAAGATGGTGAAGTCAGATGTGGACATGTGGGTGGGAGTTGCCAGGAGACATCTGACATCTAACGGACACCCAGGGGACGGTTAGCTCATGGCTCAGGAGCGAGCCAGGCCAGTGCCCCATGTGGGGATTGTCCCCACCTAGATACTGCCCTGGAAGTAGATGAGAAACAGAGCGAGCAGAAGACTGGGAAGAGAAGAGGAGGAAGAATGAGACCTGGTGTCTCTCCAGGGGCCGGGGCCAAGTCGGGTGACCCCATGCCACCCTCAACTCAACCCTGGGGGTGGTTGTCAGAATCACCCTCATTTTACAGTTGGGAACAGTCCCAGTGGGTTCAGAGTCTCACCCGAGGTCTTATATTGATGATAACCAAGGCCAATGTGACACCCAGGTATCCTAATACCAGGTCTGTACCGAGGATGCTCATTTGAAAATCCATTCCACAGTCTTTTCTAGGTATCTACTGAGTGTCAGGTACAATCCTAGGTGCTTGGGACACATGAATGAACACAGGTCCCTGCTGTCCTGAAACTTCCCTTTGTGGGTTAGTTCCAACTGATCTTTCTACTCTTGCCATCCTGTGCACTTCGAGGTTGAGGCTGTGGACAGCTCGATTACAGCCCTGTTTTACAGAGGGGGCAGTGATTCTCCCAAAGTCCCAGAGCTGGAGTCCAGCTCTCCCTGCCCCTAAGCCTGTGTGCTTGGCCATTGTGCTCTGTGGCTTCCAGCTCCAAGTCCTGCACTGCCCACAGCGCCTCTGGGACATATGTAGATTAGCAGGGCAGCAGAGCATGCTGGGAAGACTCAGGTTCTAGTGTGGGATCAAGTTCAGACTCTGTTGTGATGGACTGGACTGTGTGTCCCCAGAATTCATATGCTGAAGCCCCAACCCAATGTGACAGCATTTGGAGGTCAGGCTTTCAAGAGGCAAGTAAGGTAAAATAAGGTCATCAGGGCAAGATCCTAATCTAACGGGAATGGATGGTCTTCTCCTGAAGCAGGGACTAATGGCCACACAAGGACGCCAGAACTGTGGCATATACTCCTGTCATTTAAGCCACCCAGCCTGTGGCATTCTATTATGACAGCCTGAGCAGACACACTGAGACATTAGGCAAATAACTTGCTTGTTCCATACATGACGTGAGAATGCCGATACTCTGAGAATTAGAGTTTCATATTTAGAAAGACAGCTAGCACATACTGGGTGCTTGGCTGTTATGCCTGACTTCCATGATTAGACACCTCGTCTCTTGCATAGCTTCCTCCATCTGCAGCACTGGCTCTCAGACTTTGTGGCATCCTGACCCATGGAAGAAACGCACGGAAGCAGAAGAAACGTTTATGTGCCCATTTGTGGTACTGTTGCAACAGCCCTAGGCAACCAACACAGTAAGAGATGAACAGTTTGTGTTTTATTTTACTTTTCAGTCTTTAAGAGATGATCTGTAGTGGGTGCATAAAATTTTTATGATCAGGAAACACATTCTTAAAAGGAAATACTTATAGCTGGGCATCAACCCAGTACTGGGGAGGCTGAAGACAGGAGGAGCTCAGGTTTGAGGGCAGCCTCAGCATCAGAGCAAGACCCTATTTAAGAAAAAAAAAAAAAAGCCGGGCGTGGTGGCACACGCTTGTAATCCCAGCATTCGGGAGGCTGAGACCGGAGGATCCGGGTTCGCGGCCAGCCTCAGCTACCTAGTGAGGCACTCTGCAACTTAGTGAGACTCGGTTTCAAAATAAAGAATAAAAAATAGGACTGGGGGTATAGCTCGGAGGTAGAATGCCCCTGAGTTCAATCCCCAGTACCGCAAAAAAAAAAAAAAAAA